>JZKD02S0567525.1:0-16271 GCA_000966675.3 Picea glauca | reverse complement strand
GCTATGGAATCATTTGACAAGATTGGCACACAACCATTCCATTGCCGCTACAAGATCCTGTTTGCACAAAAAGGGTGAAAGTGATTTTTTTCGGGAAGCCATAACTTTCAACTTAGATATCGGATTAGGGCATGGGAATAGTCATTAGAAAGATTATTCATAGGAGAATAACATTGAATTTTTATAATTTGGATAACGTGGATATATTTCTTCATAAATTGAGTAGAAAAAGGACCTGTAGCATTATTTGAGATAATTTCTATAATATGCATAATTCTAACAAAATGGTTGCTTGCACATTTTGCAGAATTAGGGAGTATAGCCATATCAAATCAAGATAAGAATGAATATTCAAGAAATGGAGGAAGGAGAGGGATCCTTCGGTCATGATAAAGAATCCAAAGGTCAAAATATTAGTGTTGGTAATGCAGAGACAAAATAAAATGGGCATAGGAGCAGAGGGAAACAAGAAACCTTAATAGAGACTATGAGAAGCCTGAAAATGGAAGTGCAAAGTTATAAAGCAGAAAATGTGAGGTTGATGAGAGAAAAATATCAAATAAATGCTCAAGTGATGCAAAGCCTAAATCAGTTACATAGGAAAGAAAGGAATGGATTAGACTCAAGGCAGGAGGAAGAGGAAATATATCATGAAAAAAGAGGTAACTACATAGGAGTTGATCATTCAAGAAGTGCTAGTAGAACTCATAGACATAACTCACCACCTTACTCAACGAGGAAAGTTTATGCATCTAAAGACTCCATAATCAGTCTAGAAGTGTCTCCTGTTAGGCACCAAAGAAGAAGGCATGATTTGGACAATTTGCAAGGAGAGTTGAGGAAACTTAAGCCACCATCCTTTGATGGTGAAACAGAAAGAGAAGATGATGTTGAAGCATGGATTCTTGGAATCATGAGGTATTTCCAATTGCATAACTACTCCTCAAACCTAGAAGCAAGAGAACCGTGAAAGGAATTCGAAGACCCATTTCTATAAGGGAGATTTCAGCCTTACAATTGAAGAAATGTTTTAGGAAAGAATGTCAATTGTATGCAACCCATGTGGAGGAGCTAGAAAGGAAAAAAGAGCCAAGCCTTGAATATTTTTTGGTACTACAAGAGTTTGAAGATGTATTCCAAGGAATACCAGGATTACCACCAAAGAGGGAGATATATTTCTCTATTGATTTAGTACCAGGATCTTCCCCAGTATCAAAAACACCTTACAGAATGAGTACACCTGAATTGAAAGAATAAAAAATGCAGTTGGAAGAGTTATTGAAGAAAGGGTACATATGTCCAAGTGTTTCACCTTGGGGAGCATCGATACTCTTTGTCAAAAATAAGGATGGAGCATTGAGGTTATGTATCAACTTTAGAAAACTAAATAAATCCATGGTAAAGAACAAAAACCCTTGGTAAAGAACAAATACCCTTTACCCAAAATTGATGACCTCTTTGATCAACTAAGAGGAGAAAGGATATTTTCAAAGATAGACTTGAGATCATGATACCATCAGGTAAGAATCAAGGAAGAAGACATCAATAAGACAACCTTCAGAATTGAGTATGGACATTATGAGTTTGTAGTGGTGCCCTTTGGACCAACCAATGCACCAACTCTCTTTATGTGCTTAATGAATGACATATTCATAAATTATCTAGATAAGTTTGTCATTGTGTTCTTGGATGACATACTTTTTTATTCTAAGCCTGAGGAAGAGCATGGACATTACTTGAGGTTGGTGCTGCAAGTGCCGAGGGAACATCAACTCTATTCCAATCTCAGTAGGTGTTATTTTTACCAAGAACAGATCCATTACTTGGGACATATTATTTCAGAACAAGGTATAGCAGTAGATCCAGAAAATATTGAAGCCATTAGAGGATGGCCAGCACTCGAGAATGTTTCAGAAATCAGATCTTTTATGGGATTACCTGGATACTACAGAAGGTTTATAGTAGGGTTCTCTAAGATTGTTCATCCCATCACTTCTTTACGAAATAAGGGGATTAAATTCGAATGGACAATGGAGTGTGAAGGGAACTTTAATTTGTTGAAATAATTGCTTACTAGTGCACCTATTTTAAAGATTGTTGACCCAAATGAGAATTGTGTGGTATGTACAGATGCATGCAAGGAATGACTTGGTGGAGTCCTCACTCAAAATGTACATGTCATTGGTTATGAGTCCAAAAAACTCAAAGAAAATGAGAGAAATTATTCCACACATGATTTGGAGCTTGTTTCCATAGTTCATGCATTGAATATGTGGAGAAATTGTCTCATGGGAAATAGATTTGAATTAAGGGCAGACCATAGTGGTATGAAATATCTTTTTGAACAACCAACTTTGAATGTTAGGCAAACAAGGTGGCTGGAATTTTTAAGTGAATATGACTTTAACATCAAGCATATCAAGGGAAAATAAAATTAATTTGCAGATTCACTCAATAGAAGAGTACATATCATGCATGCTACAACTATTAGTATGCATCAGTGAAATTTAAAAAGCAGAATTTTAGATGTTGTTGCTATAGATCAGCATTACCTACAGGTAAAAGAAAGTTTACAACAATAAAATGTACAACATGAAATTAAAGAGCATCAGATTAAGGAAGATGGATTACTTATGCATAAAAATAGAATTTATGTTCTGAGTTCTAGAGAACTTAGAAATTTGGTATTAAAAGAAATGCATAATGTTCCGTATGTCGGACATCCTTGCTACCAAAAAACAATTGCAGCAGTAAGAAGCCAATTCTTTTGGCCAGGAATGAAGAAATATGTTGTTGATTACATTTCTAGATGTATGGAATGTCAGAGAGTAAAAGCTGAGCATAGACACCCAACGAGTTTGCTTCAACTATTACCAATTCCAGAGAAGAAATGAGAAGTAGTAACCATTGATTTTATAACTAAGTTTCCTAGGACAACAAGGCAACACGATTCCATAATGGTAGTTGTGGATAAATTGACATAGGTTGCTCATTTTGTTTCTATGAAAATGACTCATACAACAACTAATATTGCAGAAATTTACATGAGGGAAATTGCTAGGTTGCATGGGATACCCAAGACAATTGTTTCAGACATAGATACAAAGTTTACCTCAAATTTATGGAGGGGATTGTTTAAAGGATTTGGTACAAATATGAACTTTAGCACGTCATACCATCCATAGTTAGATGGGAAGACAAAGATAGTCAACTAAGTAATTGAAGACATGCTAAGAATGTATGTGATGGATAAACCTTCTAAGTGGGAATACTACTTGCATTTGGTTGAGTTTTCCTATAATAATGGGTATCAAGCTTCATTAGAGATGAGCCCATTTGAAGCCTTGTATGGTAGGAAATGCAATACTCCAGTGAGTTGGTAAAACCCAACAAACAGAGTGGTACTTGGGCCATAATTTTTCAAGGATATGGAAGAACAGATGGTTAGAATTAAGCAGAATTTAAAGGCAAATCAAGATAGACAGAAAAGTTATGTAGATAAGAACATAACAAATAGAGAATTTAAAGTGGGGGAGCATGTTCTTTTAAAAGTGAAGCCCAAGAAGAGATCATTGAATTTGGGTAGCTATACAAAGATAAAAGCCAGATTTTGTGGTCCATTTGAGATCTTGGAAAGAATAGGGCCAGTTGCATACATGCTTGCATTGCCTGCTTCCATGAATGTGCATAAGTTATTTCATGTCTCCCTACTGAAAAAGTATATACATGATTGATACAGATTTTATGAGCAGAACGAAATGACTACAGATTATTAACAGATGCTTAACATAGAATAACAGAGATACAATAAAACTGGTTTTCTATTCAATAAGGAAATAAGCTGAAACTGTAAAATGGAGAAAAAAGCAAGCTTGCTGGAATGGTGGCGGCTTATTTCTGAGAAGAGATGTGATGGTTATGCTCATTCACAAGAAGATGGTTACAATGAGGCTCTGAAGGCCTTTTAAAATAAACAGTAATGTCAAAAATCCTAGACATCCAAAACCCTGACCCTAGGAGATGAAGCGCCAAAAGTCATGTGGGCCACGTTTGGGTAAGTTAGTACATCAACTTTTCGGGGTCGTAACTTTTGCATACGATCTTTGTTTTAGGCGCACGATAACCCATTGGAAAGGTATAACCGACAATTTTTTTTTTAGACTAGCCCAAGTCAATGCCTTAAACAATCATATGGGCCCCAAATCCCAAAAAACGTCGTTTAGGGCCTCAAAACGGCCTCGAAAGTTTGGAACCCGAAAAACTGTCGAAAAAATGCCAAGGTAGAAAGTTGTTTTTCAAGCTAGAGGAATAGGTGGGTGGCCACCGATATCCACATGGATCAATCCTCCCTCTTTAGGAAGTAATGGTATCCATTGCATTGAGTTCCCCCATCAGATGAGGAAATTTCTACTGAATTTGGTCCCGGGTGAGCCACTTGCCTTAGTGCAGGAGCTGTCGTGCTTTGACGACTTGATAAAGCTGGATCCTTTGCCGTCGAGTGCCCTTGATCTGTGTGTCCACAATTTGATCACTAGATGCCTGTTGTATGTAGTTGGGGTTGAGCTCTGTTGGTGTCAACAGTTCTCCTACTTCTGAGGTGTCTAATAATGGTTGGAAATAAGGTCGAAGGATATCCACGTTGAACACTGGGTGCAGGCCAAGGAAAGGAGGAATGTTGAGCTCAAAAGAATTATCCCCCACATCCTTGGTGATGGTGTATGACCCATAACAGAGTGGGTGAAGCTTCTGATGGGGTCCTGTAAGGCATTCTTTCTGCAAGTGCAACCAAACTTTGTCACCCACCTGAAACTTATGTGGCACAAGATGTTGATCATGGCGCTGCTTGTACTTGTCATTGGACTTATGTAGGATATGTTGAACTTGTTGGTGAATGTGATGGATCCGCTCATTGAACCAGGTGGCTTTGTCAACTTCAGTTGGAGCAGAAGATGAGTCGGCTGAGGTGACCGCAAGGTGAGGTGCAACATCTATGGGACCCAATGGTTGGAATCCCAACCCCACTTGAAAGGAGCTGTGGCCGGTTGAGCTATGCAGGGCTCGATTGTATCTATGTTGGACATAGGGAAGACTCTCATCCCATGTCTGAGGGTGATTGGAATTATACATGTGCATGATATGCACAATCATTTGATTTACGAACTCAGTTTGGCCATCTGTCTGGGGGTGGAAGGTTGTGGATTAGGTGAGCTTGGTGTCCAGCAGTGATTAGAGGCTTGACCAAAATGTGTTGAGAAATCAACTGTCCCGATCTGAGACAATGGTTTGTGGGATTCCAAAATGTACCCAGATTCGTTCAAAGAAGAGCTTGGCAGTGACCTCTGCTATGATGCCCTTCTTGCAGGGAACCGAAATCGCCATCTTAGAAAAGCTATCAACAACCACACAAACATAGTCATTTCCCCGCTTGGTGGATGGGAGGCCCGACATATATTCCATTGAGATGGATTCCCATGGCCTGTCAGTAGTAGGAAGAGGGGTGTACATGCCCTGTTTCTTAGTGGTCGGTTTGGCAATAGCGCAGGTAGTGAAGGACCTGATATATTTGTTGACCTCCTGTCGAAGTTTCGGCCAATAGAAATGTTTCTATAGCATCGCCACTCTATTTTCAATGTCAAAGTGTCCTGGCACTTGACTGTAGTGGGCTTCCCAGATCAGCTTCACTCACTTGCTTGATGGAACAGAGATATGGCCCAGATGACACAACAACCCATCCTGAAAATGGAAATTACCGACAACTGCATTTGCACCCAACATTTGGTAGGTAGTGGCAAAGTCCGGGTATGTCTCATAGAGTTGTGGCCATCTAGAGGTCTCATGGCCGCAAGAGTCTAACACCATGGTGAGTTCTTTGACTGGTGGTCTTCTAAGGCAATCAACGACACAGTTGGTGCTTCCTGTTTTATACTTGATGTTGAGGTGGAATTGTTGCAAGTATGTGGATCTCTTTTGATGGCAATTATTCTGCAATTTGCCTTGTGTATGCATGAACTGCAGTGGATTATGATTAGTGTGGATGACTGTCTCCTTCCCAAGAATGTAATGTCTCCACTGGCGGTAGGCTTGGACAATGGAGTACATTTCTTTGTCATAAGTAGGGTACTTACAGACAACATCTGATAGTGTCTCACTCTTCTGGCTCGTCTAGTTCACCAGGCTGGAGCTTGGTGGTAGCAACGGTGAAACTAGGTTCTGCATCAATGATCCGTCTTCCCCTTTCTGGTTCTGACTCAGATTCAGAACCCGCATATGATTAAGAGGATTTCACTTCGGCCACCAAGTGATTGTTTTGAGCGACAATGTTATTCCAAGGGCTCTTATGGAAGTCACACCACTTCCCGGTATCTTTCTTTGTCTTTCTGGTGTCCTTCTTTGCTTATGGCTTGGAATAGTTGTCCTGATATTGTCTATCTTTGCTCTATCCTTGTTCTTTGGGTTGGGGCCACCCTTTCCTAGATTTTTCTGTGAGGGGTTCCCAGGCCCAAATTGTCGCGTCTTTTGTTTGAGATTTTGCTCGATTTCAATGACATATCGGTAGGCCGCGCCCAAGGACGAGATGTCCAAAAATTCCATTTCAGTCTGGATGTATCTATGCAGATCACTGTGATACTTGAGCACCAGATGTTTCTCCAAATCTTTGATACCCAACTTGGTGCGCAAGGTATGGAAGATATCTGTGAACTTTGGCATTGCTTGGTCTCTTTCTTGTCGTACTGTGGTTCATTTGGTATACAAGTCGTCGTAACTTCCGACTAGGTAGTATTTTTCCTTAATAGAATCATTGAAGGATTCCCAGGTGGTTGTGACTGTAAATAATGATAGTTCCTCTATTTCCTTTTGCTCACAGAAAGTTTCCCACCAATATTTGACATGGGGAATGACTTTGAGGAGCGTAAAAGTAATCTTTTCTCTATTCGAAAAGTTATGGATAGAAAAATACCCTTTGGCTTGGACTAGTTGTCCTGATACTGTCCATATTTGCTCTGTCCTTGTTCTGTGGTTTGGGGCCACCCTTTCCTGGATTTTGCTGTAAGGGGTTCCTAGGCCCAAATTGTCGCGTCTTTTGTTTGAGATTTTGCTCGATTTCAAGGACATATCGGTAGGCCGCGCCCAAGAACGAGATGTCCAAAAATTCCATTTCGATCTGGATGTATCTATGCAGAGCATGATATGTCATTCTGAATCTTTGATACTCAGCTTGGTGCACAAGATATGGAATATATTTGTGAACCCTAGCACTACTTGGTCTCTTTCTTGCCGCAGTGTAGTTCAGTTGGTATACAAGTCATCATAACTTCCAATAGGGTAGTATTGTTCCTTAATAGCATCCCTGAAGGATTCCTATGTGGTCGTGACTGTAAATAATGAGGGTTTCTCTGTTTCCTTTTGCTCGCAGAAAGTTTCCCACCAATTTTTGACATGTGGAACAACTTTGAGGAGTGCAAAAGTAATCTTTTCTCTATTCAAAAAGTTATGGATAGAAAAATACCCTTCTAGTAGATTCAACCACTTGTCTGCAACATCTGAATCTATCTAACCTTCAAATACAGAAATATCAAAGTTGATTTGTATCTTGAAGGGGGCGGGGCCTCCGCTCGAAGAAGATGTGTTGCCTGTTGGTAGTCGCCGAAGGATTTGCGTGAAACTATCCATCATCTCGTTCCTCTGTTGCGTGAGGGATTCCTCAAGAAACATTTTGAAAGGATCTTCTGTCTCATCATATTTCTTTTCTCTTGCCATGAGAGGTCGCTTGGGCATGCGATAGATTTTGTCCTCAAGAGAAACAAGCTCGAGACCCAATTCTTTATACTCTGACCTCATTGGGGACATGCATTAAGACAACAAGGAGAAGACCGCTATGATACCATTGATCCAGATTTTATGAGTAGAACAAAATGACTACAAATTATTAACAGATGATTAACACAGAATAATAGAGATATAGTAAAACTGGTTTTCTATTCAATAAGGAAATAAGATGAAACTGTAAAATGCAACGGAAAACAAGCTTGCTGGAATGGTGGCAGCTTATCTCTGAGAAGAGATGTGACGACTACGCTCATTCACAAGAATATGGTTACAATGAGGCTCTGAAGGCATTTTACAATAAACAGGATTGTCAAAAACCCTAGACATCCAAAAACCTAACCCTAGGAGATGAAGCGCCAAAAGTCATGTGGGCCCTGTTTGGGTAAGTTAGTACATTAACTTCTCGGGGTCGTAACTTTTGCATACGATCTCCGTTTTAGGCACACGATAACCCGTTGGAAAGGTCTAACCGAGAAGAACAATTCCTGATTGGCCAAAGTTGGTGCATTCAGCAATCACATGGGACCCAAACCCAAAAAACGTTGTTTAGGGCCTCAAAACGACCCCAGAAGTTTGGAACCCAAAAAATTGTCGAAAAACTGCCAAGGTGGAAAGTTGTTTTTTGAGCCAGAGAAATAAGTGGGTGGCCACTGATATCCACCTGGATCAATGATCCTAACCATGTTATTGATTGGCATATGATTCAGGTGGAAACAGAGGGAGACCTTTAGGTCCAGTTAGTGCGCATATTGGATAGAAAAATCAAAATGCTCCATAATTGAGTTATAGAGATGGTAAAAGTTTAGTGGACCTGCTACGGTCCTGATGATGATACTTGGGAGAATGAATATTCCATGTGCTTGCATGCCTGAGATGCATTAGCATGTGCTAAAGTTTACTCACAACTGCGAGTCCTGAGAGTCCCATCATGGAGATTCTTGACCAGATGCATTGGAGCCCTAGAAGGAGGTGGAAAGTCTAAGGGACTATGCGGAAGAGAAGGGGGTCCATTCTCCTGGGTTATGCAGGATGGAGAGAAGAGAGTTGGTGTACATTGGATTATTGTGCGTTGAGGAACCAATGAGAGCTTGAGTGCTCACTGGTTTGGGAAGCTGAGTGACACCCTGGAACCGTCCTTGTGGATTGATATGCCTGGCTCGGGGGTGACCTGCTGTTGAGACTTGGAACAATAATGTTTATGGTTGGGTGGAACGTCCTTGGTCTGCAGCTAGTTGGTGAACCATTTTGTTAAAGATAAGTGCTCTTTGTTATGTGTTTCTCTGATTATACATTTATTTCCATTTTACATTGATTAATATCTCTGAGATGTATTTTTTTGATGTTCCTGATAGCTAGTTCTCGCTATGCATGGAATGTTTAAACATGATTTATACTGTAGCATGAAACTTTATTATTGCATGTGTTGTTATCATGTTTCTTTAATAATTAACTGGTATCATAATTTCAAGATCAGTTTCGAACACAGTTTTTGAGGTAGTGTGCCCAACTTGGTGGTGGCTCGGTACGTTACAGATATGTGTTGCAGCAGGGGACTGTAATAGAATGTGTGTTGCAGTAATATGTGAGCTATAACAAGATATTTTCATGGAAGGAGGTGAGTTACAACACAAGGAAAGTCGCAGAAGGAGGTGAGTTGCATCAAAACATGAATTGTATCTAGTTGCAACATAATACAAGTTGCAACAATTTAATATGTAGAAGAATGGTAACATCTGTTGTGGTGCTACAAGGAAGTAAACGTGAATATGTGAGAGCAGAGTTACGACCCTAGGGGTTGTGGCATGATCAAGTGAAAAGTAGGAAAATGTAGCAATGATGAAGAAGCCTTTTGGAATCCGTGATTCCTATAAGGCACACATGAAGAAAATGTTCTGCTGCAACTGTACTTTAGTGGCAGGGGGCGGATGGCCCACTGCATCATCTGTAATTTGGACACATATTCAATGAACCATCATTTTTTGTAACCATCACCACTACTGAAGAGAAAGAACTTTGTCTAAGTTGAATGTTGTCGATCTCTAGCATTTCTTAGATCATACGCTCAATCTCACCCTTTTGTGTATATCGATACCTACAAGGCCTAATGTTAGATCGTACAATTCCTAGTCCCAAATGAATAACATGGTCATGATCTCAAATAGGTGGAAGACCCTTAGGTATTTCTCCAAACACCTTGGAATGATTGTTGATAACTATTTGGAGATTCAATGGAGCAGAGGATATAGATGTTTGAACATTTAGTGAGCATAATTGTTCAATTACACCATGGTGTTCCTTTTTGAGTAATTTTGTCATGCTATTAGATCTTATCACCTTCGACAGTTTACCTTGGATACCTCTAAGATAAAATTACTTTCCTTTTGAGGAAAATATCATGAAAATATCTTGAAAATTAAGGGTCACTGTTCCCAATGATTGTAACTGTTGGACCCCTAATACAACATCAACACCACTCATTTGGATGGAAATCATGGGAATCTCCAAAAAATACTTTCCCATATTGAGATTAATACTATGACACTTCCCAATTTTTTTTATGGTACCTCCATATGCAATCATTACTTGAAAATATGGTGTTGGATATGCAAAGCAATTGATATCTTTTGCTAATTTGTAATTGATGAAGTTATGGGTACTATCAGAATCAATCAACATTGTTACCTTTCTCTTTTTTTTATGTATCCTTGTATCTTGAGGGTTTGTGGAGTACTAATGCCGACCAATGCATGAAAATATATCGTTGGATTAATATATTCTATATCTAGAACTTGTGATGGTCCCAATTCTTGATATTCTTCCTCTTCACAGTCTATGCAGAATAATTTACTCTCACCACATTTATGACCCTTACTATACTTGTTGTCATAATTGAAACATAGTCCCTTTTCTCTTCTTTCATCCATTTTCTGAGGTGTCAACGTTGTCTATTTATTGAGGTTAGGAGAGGAAACATGGTTCTCTCTGTAGTTTTTAGAGGCCACCTTTCTAGTAGCCATATTTTGTTTTCCAATTTCCTTGCCATACTAAAAGCTTGCTCTAGGAATTTAGGTTCAAAGAGATGCACTGTTGAGATTCAACAGGAAGATCCTAGTGAAAATTATGCACCTACACTAGGATGGAGCCTCAGGCTATTTTTAGGTGGAAGTCTATTTTTAGATGATGATCAAATTTTGTTTATAGATGATGTCTATTTATAGATGGTGAGCGAATTCTATTTATAGATGTATGTCGACTATTATTATCCCTTAATAATAGTTGGACAATAAATAATTAATATATTCTCAATGAACACTTGGAAATATTTAATTGAAGTGGAAAATCAGTTAGCTATAGGAAATTCGAGTTCAAATGTTGGTTGGTGGGACATGCAAGTTGAATTAGTTGTAACTGAGTGATTCAAAGTTGTAACAGAGTTGGAGGTGTAGTTATGTGAGTTATGAAGTAGTTTAACTCAATTAAGTGAGTTAAGCTCAATTGTACTAGTTGTAACTAAACTTAAACTAATGAGAGACCAATGAATTAATTATTAATTAATTCACAATTAGTGATCTCACATGCAACTGAAGATTTACCACTGTTAACTACATGCATGTCAAATCCAGTGGAGACCCAGTTGAGATAACAGGTGAAAGGGACAATTTGACTATCAGTTGTGACATTAGTGAGTGCACTCATGCAACCACACACACATTAGATGTGCTCATGAGGAATGCACAACCTAGGAAAGAGGAATTCATTCATTGCAGGGATTTCCATTAGCAGGGATTGCACATAGGAGGCAAGCTGTCTAGAGACAGTAAATTGGCACATGCATTTGCCAATTTTTGTATGACAACGTGAGACAATTGTATATTGTACTGAGAGCTCTTGGATTAGAGTTTTGTATGAGATTGTTTCATGATCCATGATATATACATAATATATGATAGTGGGGTTTTCAACTTTATGCTTTCTCGGTAAAACATCTGTGTTATGTGTGATTGATGTTTCTTCTTGATATTGCAATTGGCAATCATTTTTTAAATTCTGCAAGAATATTTGTAGAATTGATTCTGTATTTAACAATGGCATATAATTATTAGATCAGGAGAATCCAGGCAATACATAATTTGTATTAAAATTTCTACACGGTATCAGAGTGCAGAAGATTGCAGGAGCTGAGTTTGTGATTGGATAGAATTCGAATTTGCAGAAAGACTTTCTTGGTGCTAAAGCCGATTCAAGATCAAAATGGCTTTCAATGGCTTTAGGATAGAGTATGCACTTGAGGGCAGCTTGAACTACATTGCTTGGAAGGACAGGATGGAGGCAGTACTCAAAGACAATAGCTTGAAGGAATTCATTGACAAAGATTTTCCTAAGCCAAATGCTGCAGACGCTGCAAATCTTGATGCATGGAAAAAGAAAGTGGAAAAGGCGAGGATGATCCTATTGGAGGGAGTATGAGACCACATTGTCTCAAGCCTCCATGGGAAATCCACACCATATGCAATGTGGAAGGCTTTGACAGATCTATTCCAAAATAGTAGAGACCATAGGAAATTGGCACTCAAAGATAAACTTAGGAAGATCAAGATGGAGAAGGGTGACTCCATTCCAAAATATCTCACGAATTTTGTCCAATGTTAGGATGAGCTGGGGAATGTGGGAGTAACAGTTGCTGATGATGATTTCGTGAGCTTGGCGCTCCTAGGACTTCCTAAGAATTGGCACAATTATCAAGACTCTGTCAATGGAAGGGAAAAATTGCCAGATTGGGAACAACTATGGTCGGATCTAGTGCAGGCGGAGTTGAAGAAGAACACCAGAGATGGATATTCATCAAATCATGATGATGAAGAGGATTTTGCTTTGGATTCCAAGGCAAGGAAAGGGAAGGGGAAGAAATTCCATTCAAAGTCCGAGTCTAAAGGCAAGAAGCTGGATTTATCCAAAGTGAAGTGTTTTTACTGTCACAAACATGGGCATCTCACTACTAACTGTCCGCAGAAGAAGAAGAACAAGAAGGATGATGGAGATGCAGATGGTGAGGCCCTTGCCTCACAATTTGAACTTGACTTCTCCTTGATTGCATGCATGGTGTCAAGTGCATTGGGATCGATGTGGTATTTGGATAGTGGTGCTTCCTTCCACATGATGGGAGATAAGGAGATTTTCAGTGATTTGGAGGAGAAAGATCTCAAAATGCATATAGAGATGGGCGATGATGGACAATACAGTGCGATTGGCATTGGTACCATTACCTTTCAGAGGGAGTTAGGTAAACTGTTTCAATTGAAATATGTTATGCATGTTCCAGGTCTGAAGAAAAACTTGGTCTCAGTCACAATGTTGGAGGACATAGGCTATGATGTTGTTTTCAGCGATGGAAAAGCTTTCCTGCGACATAAAAAAATGGGTCAATTCAAGAAGATAGGGATTCGAGTTAAGAATATCTACAAGATGGAGGTAGATGGCTGCGTTGCTATGATGGGCAAGGCAGAAAAAGTGGTGAGCTGGGATGAGGGCGAATTATGGCACAGGCAATTGGGCTATCTTCATCATGGAGCCTTGAAAATTATGCAACAAATATTTAGTGGACTTCCAATGGGAACACTTGCTCAGTTAGATCAGTGCAAGGGTTTCACCATGGGGAAGTATGTAAAGTCCACCTTTCATGAAAAGGAGAACTGTGCTTTGGTGATCCTAGAGAGAGTTGACACAAACATGTGTGGACCATTCTCGGTTGCTTCAACAACAAAAAATAAGTATTATGTTATTTTTGTTGATGAATTTTCTCGTAAATGTTGGAGCTTCTTCATACAGAAGAAGGATCAAACATTCTCAAAGTTTCGTGAGTTTAAAGCATTGGCGGAGAAAGAGTCGAGTAAGCAAGTGAAGGCTCTAAGGAGCGATATTGGTGGAGAATACATCTCTAATGAATTCAAAGACTTCTAAAGCAAAGAAGGAATTCGAAGAGAACTCATAGCACCTCATAACCCGTAGAAAAATTGGGTCGCAGAGAGGAAGAACAGAACGATCATGGGTGCAACACGAGTGATGTTGCATGATCATGGCCTACCAATGCATTTATGGGAAGAATCATGCAACATTGTAGTTTATGTGAAAAACCGTTGTCCTCATAGAGTACTTGGCATGAGTACACATGAAGAAGCTTTCACTGGTAAGAAACTTGATGTTTCTCATTTTAAGATTTTTGGCTCATCTATTTATGTGCATGTGACCAAGAACGTCAGGAAGAAGTGGGAGCCGACTATTGAAGTTGGGATATTTTTGGGGTACATAGAAACACCCCATAATTATCGTGTGTATTTTCCTATAAGAAAGATGATTGTTATGCGACGGGATATAAAATTCGATGAGGGGAAAGACATGCGATTTTCGCTTGAGAGGGAGCTAGACTTGCATGCAGAGGAGGAGCTATTGGTTCCCAAAAATGAGTCTCAAGATGTGGATCAACCACATGAGGAGGTTCATGGAGTGGAGGAAGCTACTCATGTAGAACCATCCATCATAAATGGCAGAAAGAACACCATGAAAGCTAATAGATTGAGACTAGATGCTGCACAGAATGTAGGAGCCCCTACTTCACAACACAGACAAAGACAATCTCCTAATCGATTTACTGGATACATGGCTCTCATGAGCAAATGTATTGTGACTGAACCATCTTCCTTTCAGGAAGTAGTGCAGGATCCCACTTGGGTTGATGCAATGGTGGAGGAGTATGACTCCATTGTCAAAAACAGTGCATGAGAAATTGTCCCAAGACCGGTTGACAAATCAGTGGTAGGTTCGAGATGGATCTACAAGGGTAAGATTTTAATCATTGTTCTTTATGTTGATGATTTAATACTGACTGGTGATGAGCATCTGATACACTCATGCAAGGAGGACCTTGCAAAGGAGTTCAAGATGAAGGATATGGGCCTTCTTCATTATTTCCTTGGATTGGAAATATGGCAATGAGATGGTGAAGTTTTTGTGTCTGAAGGAAAGTATGCAAGGGAGATACTAGGTAAGTTTCACATGGAGGGCTACAAACCCATGGATACTCCTCTTTCAAGAATCTGGAGGAAAGAGGATGCTACTTCTGGAGAGGTAGTGGATGCTACTGTCTATCGACAGTTAGTGGGTTCGCTAATGTATCTATTGAACACGAGACCGAAAATTTGCTATGTGGTTAACCAACTGAGTCAAGCGATGGTTAAGCCTACCAAGCTGTTTTGGAAGGTGGGTAAGCATGTTCTGAGATACCAGAGGGGAACATCTGAGTATGGATTATGGTACAGACAGACGGATGAGGTGAAGTTGCATGGTTTCACGGATGCAAATTGGATAGGTAGCCCAATAGACATAAACAACATATCAGGGGGGATCTTTAGTATCAAATCTACAGTTGTTTCTTGGTATAGCAGGAAGCAGAGATCCATAGCACTCAGTTCAGTGGAAGCGAAATACATGGCAGTGAGTCAAGATGCATGTGAGGCTATCTGGATGAGAAAGATCTTGGTTGGTTTGTTTGGTTCTCATTTATAGCCGATAGTCATTCATTGTGATAATCAGAGTTGCATTAAACTCTCGATTAATCCTGTGTTTCATGACAGATCTAAGCATATAGATATCCAGTATCATCATATCAGAGATTATGTGTAGCAGACGATCATGTTGCTTCAGTACATTCCTACAAAATATCAGGATGCAGACATCCTGACGAAGGCGCTCACCAGGAGAAAATTCGAATACCATAGAGACAGGATCGGGGTTAAGGATAATCCCTTTCTTGTTGAGAGGGAGTGTTGAGATTCAACAAGAAGATCCTAGTGAAAATTATGCACCTACAATAGGATAGAGCCTCAGGCTATTTTTAGGTGGAAGTCTATTTTTAGATGATGAGCAAATTCTATTTATAGATGATGTCTATTTATAGATGGTGAGCGAATTCTATTTATAGATGTATGTCGACTATTATTATCCCTTAATAATAGTTGGACAATAAATAATTAATCTATTCTCAATGAGCACTTGGAAATAGTTAATTGAAGTGGCAAATCAGTTAGCTATAGGAAATTCGAGTTCAAAGGTTGGTTGGTGGGACATGCAAGTTGAATTAGTTGTAACTGAGTGATTCGAAGTTGTAACAGAGTTGGAGGTGTAGTTATGTGAGTTGTGAAGTAGTTTAACTTAGTTAAGTGAGTTAAGCTCAGTTGTACTAGTTGTGACTAAACTTAAACTAGTGTGAGATCAGTGAATTAATTATTAATTAATTCACAATCAGTGATCTCACATACAACTGAAGATTTACCAATGTTAACTACATGCATGTCAGATCTAGTGGATACCCAGTTGAGATAACAAGTGAAAGGGACAGTTTGACTATCAATTGTGACATTAGTGAGTGCACTCATGCAACCACACACACA
>JZKD02S0567470.1:0-16272 GCA_000966675.3 Picea glauca | reverse complement strand
AAACCTCCATTAGCTTCCCACACCGAAGGTTAATGAAATCCTTTATCAACCATTACTATACTTTCGGATGCCTTGACACTGTACTTTAAGCCTTAGTACAGACTCAGGAACAACAATCCCTATAATAAATGCATACGTGGATTGTGCCTTGTTTCTTGTCGATCGGGACAAGATTGGAAACCCAGTCAGTAAGGGCCACTGGGTAAATAAAGTTGGCTTTGAGAAATTTCTCAACTTCAAGCTTGATAGCAGCTGCTTTACATGGGTGAACTAGATGAAGGCATTTCCAGATGGATTTAGCGTCTGGGTATGTCTTGATCTCATGTATCATAATGTCAGGGTTGATACCCAGCATTTCTTCGTAGCTCCAGGCGAAGACGTCACGAAATTATTTGAAAAGTGACGTGTAGGTGACAATTTCATCAGGGGAACATGAAGCTCCGATATGCACATTTTCGACAATTCCAGGTTTGATGGATATGTCGAGGGGAATACTGGGTGAGATATTGCTTAAGTTCCCTTCGGAAAACACATCGTGTGTAGATTCGGGAACGGTTGAAATGAAAACAACAGTCGATGGGGTTGAGATCCATTGGTAACTCTCGATGGTGTGTTGTTCCAGGAAGAGGATGGAACAGTGATGTCCATTGTCCCAAGGGGTGTCTTCCATGATAGACACAATCATCTCATCCATGGGAAAAATGACGTGGAAAGGATCTGGAGATAACTCACCAAGAGAGGGGGTATAAGGGGTTGTCGATTGAATGGCCTGATAGATGGATTCGACTGGACTCAAAGGCATTTCGTCATCATAACGAAGATGATCGTCGGGGTCGGGTACCATCCATGGGTCATGAGACTCAGGGGTTTCATGAATCAAGGTGGAGATCATGTTGATGGAAGAAACGGACGAGTGTGGAACATCGGGTGGTGGAATGGGGAAAGTACCCATTAACAAGGAGTCTTTGAGAAGACCTACACCGACGTTCTCGTAACCCGGTGGGGTTTTAGCGATGAACGGTATGTTTCCAGTATGCATATCTGAGTTAAAGAAGGCTAATTGGTCAACAGTGATTACCTTCCCTTGATGTGGGAAACCTACAACATGAAAAAGAGTCAACACAACTACGCGCATGGAATCGATCCAGCTACAACCAAGGAGAAGATTGTAATCATGAGGAGCGTCAAAGACTTCCACTTCGACTTGGACCATTTTGCCTTCTAGCATGATTGACAATGAAGGAAGGACATCGTAAGGCTTAAAACCGGAGCCATTGAAGGCTTTAAGTGTGTTATGGGATTCAGTCAAAGAGGGAGAGTCGATGTCTTTCCAGCAGGTAACATACATGACACACGTCGAGGCACCCTCATCAATAACCATTCTACAAATGTTTTTGTCGGAGACAATCACTTGGATTTGGAACGCGAATTGAGGGGGTAACCTTGGAATGTGATCTTCCAAGTCAAAAATTATTAAATTTGTGTCCGTAGGGTCAATTCCACCGATATCTTTCAATAGTTCTTTCCATTCTGTGGGAAAACTTTGAAGGACTTCGAGGGTTGACATTGCGGAAGGTGCTTGGGCCAGATCTTCAACAATGCTGTAGTTCTGGGCAGCACGAGCATGAGGATTGAAATCCGATTTCTGAACAATGCCCTTTGGAGGGGGGCGAAGAACTGTGTCAAGGCTCGGTCGTTTGAGATGAAGAGGACCGTTGGTACGTGGAGTCGCGGGAAAGGATTGGACCAATGAAGGAGGTATATCATCAACCTTCTCTTTAGAGGGAGAATAATCTTTGGCTCGAGTGGTGAGTGCAATGTCATTCTTCTTTGAATCACCAGTACACATTAATACATAAGACATAGTAGAAGGGGAAGGTTGGTCATGAATGACCAATTAGGCATGTTGTTGAGAGGGGAAGGGTTGGGACAAAATGGTCGGAGCAGGTGGTTTTGGGGCCCCTTGAAGGAACTTAGTAACCTCGGCGTGTCATGGACAATCCTTCGTGTAGTGATCATCATCACAGATAAGACAAGGGTATCGGGGTTTGCGCTTATCCCTATCATCAACAGGTGGAGTTTTGGTTTTCTCTGCTTGCGAAGTATTTTTGTCCTCCTTATTCTTACCCTATCCTTTTCTGGATTTGTTTTTACCGGCTGGGGTAGATTGAACTACATTTACCTCAAAAGTCTTGCTAGTGGGAGGGGTAGGAAATGGAGCATTTTGAACATTAGAAGAAGCAGGTTTGGGGTTGGTACTTGAGACAGAATGTGGTTGAGCATGGAAAGTGCCAATAACACTGTCGACTGCATGAGAAGTAGCTGGAGTAGTTGAAGTGGTGGAAGTGGAAGGACGAGGTGCATCAGGGAGTAAGTCGTAAAGAGTACTCGTTTGTGAGTAAACGAGGTCAAGGTATTGAGCACAGCTTATCACCTGTTCTTCCATGACAACTCCACCCATGGCGATGTCATGACTGATGTCGTTCACAAATGATTTTGTGAACCATTCTTCCAGCAAATGATCGGGAAGTTCGAGTTTGATCAGACGTCGTCTCCGTCGCCACTCATGAATGTGATCAGATATATGAGTGGCTTTGTTTTGTTTGAAAGAACTCAAAATCTCGATCCCCATTTCATAACGGATCAGTAACTGGTAGTGGGTGAGGAAAGCCATAGCTAGGGTGTTGAAGTCGGCGAAGAAACCTCGTGGTAATTCTATATACCACTTCGTGGCAGAACCTGTGAGAGTTCTTTGAAAAAGACGTAAACAAATAGAATCATCCATCAAGGAGTTGGATGAGCACCAGAGGTGAAAAGTCATCACGTGATTGTTCGGGTCCTTTCCCTCTTTTCCATTGAACTTAGGGATGTCAGATGGTAACTTGGCTAGTATAGCGGGCCATTGGGGAGAGTGACGGATTGGGTCATTTAAAATCCTTGACAGATCTGGGAGGTCCAAAGTGTCCAAGAAGGGTAACTGTCTGTTCACATGTGGGTATTGGTGGCTTTGGGGAGCGAGTCCCGTCGGTAAACCAGTGGGACCATAAGAAGTCTGCATATAATACGAAGACCCAGGCAGATTCGGTGGTTGTTGTAGAGGAAAGTAGCTCATGGGATTATATCCTTGAACATGGATGTGAGTTTGAGCATTCGAGCCCCAAATAGGATTGGACGTACCTAGATATGGTTGGCCTATACTAGGGGGTATAACGTATGTAGTTGGAATTTGTTTCCCCCCAGTCGATTGGGGATTATGTTGTATCAGATGGTTCCAATACTAGGCCAAGGATGGAGGTATGTTTTTTCCGTAGGGTGGGGTCGGTGGGGGTTATCCTCCAATCAGGGGTTGAGTTCCAATTGGGGGTTGTGTTCCAATTAGGATTTGTGTTCCAATAGGAATTTTCCCTACAAGGGGGGGTTGATTCAAACCTCCCTGGTGAAATTGTCCACCAGCAGGAATCTGGTAATTTGGTGTGATCGACGGAATATTGCCACTAGGATTGGTGCCGCCGATAGAGGATGAAAAAGGTCCTCCAAAGGGGGGTTGAGGAAGTTTCGGAATGAAGCCAGGAGGAGAGTGTCCAGAAGAAGAGGGACCACCAAGAGTTCTGGATGGGGTTTTCGTAGGAGTGGGAATAGAAGCATTCAATGTACGATATCAGGGTGGAAGCGTCGGGGTGACACTGGGGGAGAGCAGTGTGCCAATGGGGGCTTGACTAGCCACATTAATCCCGGTGTGAATACTCGTAGTATTTGTATAATGGACCATTTCTAAAGGGATGGTTAAGACGTGGTCAGCTCGCAGAGTTTCTGTACCAGGAAAATAATAAGCAGTAGTAAAAGGTACTACGTTTGGGTCATAGGTTTTGGGGAATGCAAGTGAGATAGTGATTTCAACGCCTGATCCTGAGCCAAAGATATCTCGTCTAAAAATGCTAGCAGACCAAAAAGGATCTTGGCCCTCAGGTCCCGAAAAAGGTCCAGTCGGTGATCCAGAAGATAAAACAACTAAATCTCTGGAACAATTCACTCGCATAATACGTCTCTCAGAATCAGGGTGAAGTCGAAAGTCCTCTCGAGAATTGGTAATTCAGAACCATTCTAGAGAGTCAGCTCTTTCCACTTTTGGAGTGGTGACGTCCTGGACTTCACTCTGTTGAGGAGAGCCCTCTTTTGAGCTTATAGGCAGGGGTTGAGAACCTTCCTGATTTTCTGGAGGTAAGCCCTGCATTCTACGTGAACGACGTGGAGGGTCTATTGTGAACGAGTTGCAAACTTATGAAGAAAATCCTATGGTCAACTTGGGTAAACAAACAACATGCGCTAGTAAAAAATATAGGAAACAACACCAAGAAAACAAGACCTTCTAATTCTGAAGTTACTAGTTGGTGATGAAATCCAACGTCGCAACAATGAGATGAGAAGGGGCTGGGCTAGGGTGGAAAAGTTACGCTAACGACTTGCTTAATGGACTTACACCCTATTGAAAGATCCCACACATAATCGTGGGTATACCCTCCAAGGAGCCCAAGTGAGTTTGGCCAACCTCGATTCCAGGTACCGTGAAGACTTTCCCCTTCACAGTCACCTTGTGTAAGACCCTAAGAAGATAGGCCACTAAGGTTACCACTGACAACAATAAATCCTGGGGGGACAGTCGACAATCCGATCCACACGCAAGGGTAGGGTATCTAGCCCGAAATCAACTTGAGAGGCTTCCACTCATCATTGTGGGTATACCTCCAAGTGACCCCCGTAATACATGCAATCTCTACACTGATATCAATGAAGCAGGGTGAGTAACTCTGTCGATATCAATGCAACCTTGTGCTTGACTCTTGTGTGAGAAAGGCTTCATAGGACAAAATGTCGCAAATGGAATTTGACACTCCTTAACACAAGATGCTATTGTGTGTTTTGTGCTTTGGAGAGTGTATCTCTCTACCTATTCCAAAGATCTATCCTAGCTAACTGTTGGTGTAATAGAATCCTAGAAAAGATTTACTAGTTAAATTTTAAAATTGTGCAATATTATTTAAGGGTTGTTGTTACTCAAAGGAAATGGAGGTGAAACCAATGTTGTGTGAGACTCTGACCCAACAATGCATAGATAGAAATGAAATATACCAATTTTCGTTCGATGAATCCTATGTACGGGAGGGAAAGAGAAGTTTTCCGGAACAACCTTGAACTGTGATACACAATCTTCTTTAAAATGCAATCTTCAACGAATCACATGATAATGACAATTCTCTATTTGTTCTCTTTCAACAATTTCAACAATTGATTTTCAATATTTTCAAAACGAAAATGCTTTTAAAAAGAAAAATGTTTCTTACTTTTCAAAAAGATCTACACCATGGTGGTGAAAGTAAGGAAAACCAATAACTAACGTTCAATAAGAAATAAACAAAACCCAAACCAATCTTTCAATGGAGACAAAAACGACAAGCAGACAAGACTAGTCTTTTCAATTGCATGAGAATAATGATTTTCCAAATAATGAGAAAATAAGAAAGACAAATAATCCCAACCTTCAAATCGATCACCGGCCCCTACCCAAACAAGTACTCCGATTCCAGAATCAGATATTATATCCTTGCTCAGAAAAGTCAAGAGATGAGAGTTGAGAAAAAGATGGACAAGAAGAGCCTTTGATTTCCGAAGACTGAACGTGCACAAAATCCGAAGTCAATAAAACATCAACCAGTAGTCCAAGAAGTTCTTTTCAGACACCTATACTGATCTGGGCATCTGAGCATGCAAAAACCTTAAATCCAAAATTTTTTAAAGTGGGTTCACAGGCTATTAGTATTGTACAGTGCGAGAATGGAGCATTCTCACAGGCTGACTTCATGCAGGGTGCTAGAACCTCGCACTGGACTGAAAGGCAGAGTGCAAACTCAAGGGATTCTCACGGGCCACTATGGGGTTCAGTGCAAGAAGGCCTGAAACTAGGCAAAATTTTGGAAAAAGACAAAAAAATTCAAGGGACTTTTGGACCCAGAGAGTCTGTCAAGGTGTCTTGAAGACTCGGAGATTGATAGAAATGAAGAAAGGTAAGGCTAGAGCAAATGGCCAAGGAAAAACACCAAAAACCACTAAAAAATGGGTTGCATCCCTAGTGGAGTTGCCAATTTTGTTATCCGACTAATCAGTAGGTGTGGACATTAACAGATCTCCCTAGATCCGCCTATATCTAGCACAAAACAAGACAGGACATGACTCTTTCCCTAAGTTATGACCATTGAATTAGCTAGTAAGGAGGAACAAGTAACATACCTTTGTATCACTTCCCAGGGTCTCTGTTGCTCCTGCTTCGCTCCGATGCTCTCGTGAGGTCAAGACCAAGACAGCACAAACCAACCAAAGTGAAGATAGCAAAATGTATTCAATCACCAACTTATGCATCTGATCAAGGAATTACACAATAAAGTAAGAATGACTTTATGGGAAAAGGACATATCGTTGTATCATATTAATCGAAAGTAGAAGATACAACCTGATTGCCTTGATGTCGCAAGCTTCCTTTCAGTGACTCTTGGTTCCAACACACACACTTGCTCTATCTTTGCATGAAGAAGATCCAATTCCTCTTGATAGAGCTACTAGAGTCTCCAAGCTTCTTTTCAAGTTGGGTTCTTCACACAATTCCTTCACCAATTCTTCAATTAATNTTAGTAACCTCGGCGTGTCATGGACAATCCTTCGTGTAGTGATCATCATCACAGATAAGACAAGGGTATCGGGGTTTGCGCTTATCCCTATCATCAACAGGTGGAGTTTTGGTTTTCTCTGCTTGCGAAGTATTTTTGTCCTCCTTATTCTTACCCTATCCTTTTCTGGATTTGTTTTTACCGGCTGGGGTAGATTGAACTACATTTACCTCAAAAGTCTTGCTAGTGGGAGGGGTAGGAAATGGAGCATTTTGAACATTAGAAGAAGCAGGTTTGGGGTTGGTACTTGAGACAGAATGTGGTTGAGCATGGAAAGTGCCAATAACACTGTCGACTGCATGAGAAGTAGCTGGAGTAGTTGAAGTGGTGGAAGTGGAAGGACGAGGTGCATCAGGGAGTAAGTCGTAAAGAGTACTCGTTTGTGAGTAAACGAGGTCAAGGTATTGAGCACAGCTTATCACCTGTTCTTCCATGACAACTCCACCCATGGCGATGTCATGACTGATGTCGTTCACAAATGATTTTGTGAACCATTCTTCCAGCAAATGATCGGGAAGTTCGAGTTTGATCAGACGTCGTCTCCGTCGCCACTCATGAATGTGATCAGATATATGAGTGGCTTTGTTTTGTTTGAAAGAACTCAAAATCTCGATCCCCATTTCATAACGGATCAGTAACTGGTAGTGGGTGAGGAAAGCCATAGCTAGGGTGTTGAAGTCGGCGAAGAAACCTCGTGGTAATTCTATATACCACTTCGTGGCAGAACCTGTGAGAGTTCTTTGAAAAAGACGTAAACAAATAGAATCATCCATCAAGGAGTTGGATGAGCACCAGAGGTGAAAAGTCATCACGTGATTGTTCGGGTCCTTTCCCTCTTTTCCATTGAACTTAGGGATGTCAGATGGTAACTTGGCTAGTATAGCGGGCCATTGGGGAGAGTGACGGATTGGGTCATTTAAAATCCTTGACAGATCTGGGAGGTCCAAAGTGTCCAAGAAGGGTAACTGTCTGTTCACATGTGGGTATTGGTGGCTTTGGGGAGCGAGTCCCGTCGGTAAACCAGTGGGACCATAAGAAGTCTGCATATAATACGAAGACCCAGGCAGATTCGGTGGTTGTTGTAGAGGAAAGTAGCTCATGGGATTATATCCTTGAACATGGATGTGAGTTTGAGCATTCGAGCCCCAAATAGGATTGGACGTACCTAGATATGGTTGGCCTATACTAGGGGGTATAACGTATGTAGTTGGAATTTGTTTCCCCCCAGTCGATTGGGGATTATGTTGTATCAGATGGTTCCAATACTAGGCCAAGGATGGAGGTATGTTTTTTCCGTAGGGTGGGGTCGGTGGGGGTTATCCTCCAATCAGGGGTTGAGTTCCAATTGGGGGTTGTGTTCCAATTAGGATTTGTGTTCCAATAGGAATTTTCCCTACAAGGGGGGGTTGATTCAAACCTCCCTGGTGAAATTGTCCACCAGCAGGAATCTGGTAATTTGGTGTGATCGACGGAATATTGCCACTAGGATTGGTGCCGCCGATAGAGGATGAAAAAGGTCCTCCAAAGGGGGGTTGAGGAAGTTTCGGAATGAAGCCAGGAGGAGAGTGTCCAGAAGAAGAGGGACCACCAAGAGTTCTGGATGGGGTTTTCGTAGGAGTGGGAATAGAAGCATTCAATGTACGATATCAGGGTGGAAGCGTCGGGGTGACACTGGGGGAGAGCAGTGTGCCAATGGGGGCTTGACTAGCCACATTAATCCCGGTGTGAATACTCGTAGTATTTGTATAATGGACCATTTCTAAAGGGATGGTTAAGACGTGGTCAGCTCGCAGAGTTTCTGTACCAGGAAAATAATAAGCAGTAGTAAAAGGTACTACGTTTGGGTCATAGGTTTTGGGGAATGCAAGTGAGATAGTGATTTCAACGCCTGATCCTGAGCCAAAGATATCTCGTCTAAAAATGCTAGCAGACCAAAAAGGATCTTGGCCCTCAGGTCCCGAAAAAGGTCCAGTCGGTGATCCAGAAGATAAAACAACTAAATCTCTGGAACAATTCACTCGCATAATACGTCTCTCAGAATCAGGGTGAAGTCGAAAGTCCTCTCGAGAATTGGTAATTCAGAACCATTCTAGAGAGTCAGCTCTTTCCACTTTTGGAGTGGTGACGTCCTGGACTTCACTCTGTTGAGGAGAGCCCTCTTTTGAGCTTATAGGCAGGGGTTGAGAACCTTCCTGATTTTCTGGAGGTAAGCCCTGCATTCTACGTGAACGACGTGGAGGGTCTATTGTGAACGAGTTGCAAACTTATGAAGAAAATCCTATGGTCAACTTGGGTAAACAAACAACATGCGCTAGTAAAAAATATAGGAAACAACACCAAGAAAACAAGACCTTCTAATTCTGAAGTTACTAGTTGGTGATGAAATCCAACGTCGCAACAATGAGATGAGAAGGGGCTGGGCTAGGGTGGAAAAGTTACGCTAACGACTTGCTTAATGGACTTACACCCTATTGAAAGATCCCACACATAATCGTGGGTATACCCTCCAAGGAGCCCAAGTGAGTTTGGCCAACCTCGATTCCAGGTACCGTGAAGACTTTCCCCTTCACAGTCACCTTGTGTAAGACCCTAAGAAGATAGGCCACTAAGGTTACCACCGACAACAATAAAGCCTGGGGGGACAGTCGACAGTCCGATCCACACGCAAGGGTAGGGTATCTAGCCCGAAATCAACTCGAGAGGCTTCCACTCATCATTGTGGGTATACCTCCAAGTGACCCCCATAATACATGCAATCTCTACACTGATATCAATGAAGCAGGGTGAGTAACTCTGTCGATATCAATGCAACCTTGTGCTTGACTCTTGTGTGAGAAAGGCTTCCTAGGACAAAATGTCGCAAATGGAATTTGACACTCCTTAACACAAGATGCTATTGTGTGTTTTGTGCTTTGGAGAGTGTATCTCTCTGCCTATTCCAAAGCTCTATCCTAGCTAACTGTTGGTGTAATAGAATCCTAGAAAATATTTACTAGTTAAATTTTAAAATTGTGCAATATTATTTAAGGGCTGTTGTTACTCAAAGGAAATGGAGGTGAAACCGATGTTGTGTGAGACTCTGACCCAACAATGCGTAGATAGAAATGAAATATACCAATTTTCGTTCGATGAATCCTATGTACGGGAGGGAAAGAGAAGTTTTCCGGAACAACCTTGAACTGCGATACACAATCTTCTTTAAAATGCAATCTTCAACGAATCACATGATAATGACAATTCTCTATTTGTTCTCTTTCAACAATTTCAACAATTGATTTTCAATATTTTCAAAACGAAAATGCTTTTAAAAAGAAAAATGTTTCTTACTTTTCAAAAAGATCTACACCATGGTGGTGAAAGTAAGGAAAACCAATAACTAACGTTCAATAAGAAATAAACAAAACCCAAACCAATCTTTCAATGGAGACAAAAACGACAAGCAGACAAGACTAGTCTTTTCAATTGCATGAGAATAATGATTTTCCAAATAATGAGAAAATAAGAAAGACAAATAATCCCAACCTTCAAATCGATCACCGGCCCCTACCCAAACAAGTACTCCGATTCCAGAATCAGATATTATATCCTTGCTCAGAAAAGTCAAGAGATGAGAGTTGAGAAAAAGATGGACAAGAAGAGCCTTTGATTTCCGAAGACTGAACGTGCACAAAATCCGAAGTCAATAAAACATCAACCAGTAGTCCAAGAAGTTCTTTTCAGACACCTATACTGATCTGGGCATCTGAGCATGCAAAAACCTTAAATCCAAAATTTTTTAAAGTGGGTTCACAGGCTATTAGTATTGTACAGTGCGAGAATGGAGCATTCTCACAGGCTGACTTCATGCAGGGTGCTAGAACCTCGCACTGGACTGAAAGGCAGAGTGCAAACTCAAGGGATTCTCACGGGCCACTATGGGGTTCAGTGCAAGAAGGCCTGAAACTAGGCAAAATTTTGGAAAAAGACAAAAAAATTCAAGGGACTTTTGGACCCAGAGAGTCTGTCAAGGTGTCTTGAAGACTCGGAGATTGATAGAAATGAAGAAAGGTAAGGCTAGAGCAAATGGCCAAGGAAAAACACCAAAAACCACTAAAAAATGGGTTGCATCCCTAGTGGAGTTGCCAATTTTGTTATCCGACTAATCAGTAGGTGTGGACATTAACAGATCTCCCTAGATCCGCCTATATCTAGCACAAAACAAGACAGGACATGACTCTTTCCCTAAGTTATGACCATTGAATTAGCTAGTAAGGAGGAACAAGTAACATACCTTTGTATCACTTCCCAGGGTCTCTGTTGCTCCTGCTTCGCTCCGATGCTCTCGTGAGGTCAAGACCAAGACAGCACAAACCAACCAAAGTGAAGATAGCAAAATGTATTCAATCACCAACTTATGCATCTGATCAAGGAATTACACAATAAAGTAAGAATGACTTTATGGGAAAAGGACATATCGTTGTATCATATTAATCGAAAGTAGAAGATACAACCTGATTGCCTTGATGTCGCAAGCTTCCTTTCAGTGACTCTTGGTTCCAACACACACACTTGCTCTATCTTTGCATGAAGAAGATCCAATTCCTCTTGATAGAGCTACTAGAGTCTCCAAGCTTCTTTTCAAGTTGGGTTCTTCACACAATTCCTTCACCAATTCTTCAATTAATMTTGCTTAACATTTTCCATGAGAATCCTTTCAATATATAGGAGAGGGTGAGATGGTTACATGGATGAGAATGATCCCACCAAATCARGGAAACYAGTAAAATGATAACCATTCAAATGCCAACCCATTTTCTAGAAGATTCCCTTCTAGAAYCCTYGAGACTTCTTCCCTTTTCCAAGATTGAAAACAAGTTCGCACCCTATRTATAGAGCACTGTGCGAGAAGTTCKCACCCTAGCTGAAGGTGTCTTGTGAGAATGGGTCATTCTCGCACCCTAGGCTATAAGAAACCTGTGAACTCACTTTGAAAATATGTTTTCTAGAAGGAGATAAATGTCACTTTTCTCAAGAGAAAGTTCTTGTTGGGAGCCTGAGTACGCCATTGTCAATAGACCATCAAGATGACCAAAATCATGTGTAACACTAGTATTCCTTTTCCCCAAAGTAGAAGCTACTGGCCCACCAGCCCAAAACCATGGTCTATTCTGTTGAACCGGCCTAAATTATTGTTGGTGTGGACAATGTTGTTGTTGGTGTTATGGTCCTTTGTAGGGAGTCTACTGTTGATGAGTCGGTCTTCATGGTGTCGTGAAAATGGATCCTCTCGGAGTACCTTGAAACCCTGACGAATTTTTAGATGGTGTATGATGCTTCTTCACACCAGATGTCGCATATCTCGTCAGTCTCGCAGGAGTCCTACCTTGACCCTCACTGATCATCTCTTCCTCAGCTATGAGGGCCTTCTGTACTGCATCATGCAATGTCTGAGGCATTAGGATCCTCACCTTCGCATGAATGTTGACGTTAAGTCCAAACACAAGCTTGTTGACCTTGAGATTCTAGGTGTTTAGATGTGGAGCATACCTACGCAGCTCTATGAATCAAGCCTCATACTTGGGCACCATACGATCTCCTTGTCGCAAGGCGTTGAACTCATTGAGCTGGCACTCAATAAATTCATCTTACAAATACCTCTCCCCGAACCATTCCTCGAACAGTTCCCATGACATGTCTTCGACGACCATGTTTAGTTGTGGTAGGAGTGTCTTCCACCATAGAAGAGTGCTCCCCTTTAGCTGAAAGACCTCCATGTGAAATTTCATGTTGTAGGTACAGTCGTGCAGTGAAAAGCACATCTCCATGTTCTTAAACCATGCCTCAGTGGTTGTGTTGTCTGTGGCACCCAAGAACTTAGGAAACTTGACCTTTTCAAGTTCTTGGTGAATGCTACCAGTATCGGTTGGTTCGCGTTGTGGACCCTCAGGGGTATAGGATCCCTAGCCTCATATCTATCTAGTCNAGTCATGCAGTGAGAAGCACATCTCCATGTTCTTAAACCATGCCTCAGTGGTTGTGTTGTCTGTGGAACCCAAGAACTAAGGAAACTTGACCTTCTCAAGTTCTTGGTGAATGCTACCAGTATCAGTTGGTTCGCGTTGTGGACCCTCAGGGGTATAGGATCCCTAGCCTCATATCTATCTAGTCAATTAATCAAGGCCTATGACATCCTCTGAAAGGACCTCAGCAACCCAACCCCATCCCCTACAACAATCCACTCATGTCCAATGACCTGCTCTTCTCCTTGGGGGTTAGAACCCTCTGGCATGGAGGCTACTAGAGGCGTCGTACCTCCTCCCATAGCACCATGTCATTTGCCTCCACGACACCCTCTAACCATGATTACCTGCAGGGACGAAATTCAATTTAATTAGTGATAATTATTAGTCAAGTTTTTAATATAGTGAAAGGCTTAATGATCCCAAGTTGCGAGGTTGAACCCACTCTGATACCATATGTAACGGCCCCTCTGTTATGACTAGGAAAGAAAAGCACAAAAGGTAAATTTTTCTTTTTAAAAGCATTATGAAATTAATGTCAACACATAATTCATAGCAGTGCCTAATCAATGACATCATAAATTAAAGAATTACAAGTGAATCATTGTTGTAATCCATAATGACGCAAACAACGCATCAATACTAATTAGTAATGGAACATAATTAACACATCATCACATTATATAATGACACAAAATCAACAAGTATCATAAATGGAGACGCCAGATCAACTCATCGCATAGAGACAACACAAAGAAACTACCTACTCAACCTTCCCTACAAGGTTAGGTCCTCCAAAACACATAAGCAATGCTCAAGCCCAAGATTCATTTGATTGATTTTGACCATTTAAGGTCTCGGGGATGGATACTTTTCTGAGGAACAAGGAGGTGTCTACATCCCACTAATACAATCAAGTCTAAAAACCAACTAGCTAAATCAACAACATTAACGATAATCAATGGCGCAATAGTGTTCTAATAACCAATCACACATCACATAAATTCCAAAGCGCAAGAGACTTTATTCACTCAATCATGTATTCATTAAAATTTTAGTGACGCAAGAAGTAACTACACACATGACCATCCATGCATATCATGGCGTAAATTTTTTTATTACAAACATAAATCACATTAATCAAGGGTGCCAAAGTAATTATCGGTTTAATTCAAGTCACAAAAGGAATCTAATCTATTAAATTTAGGGAGCAAGAATATAGTAACTCTTCCAATTATTTCCACGTCCAAAGAGATCTAATCATATACATTCAATCATACATCAGCAATGTTTAATGGCACAACATGATATTCTACTAAACCCTATCATTTTCCAAGAAACAAGGTGGGTAAAGGAGAAATAGGATATTCATAAAGATAAATAAATCAAGAGCGCAATTCAACTTAATCTTCGGTAGCATAACTATACATCTCAAATTAATGGCATCTTCTAGGAGCATGTGAGGGAATGCCAAACTTCATATTCATTATGAGAACCCAAGAGAGGATGTATCCTCTTAAACATACATTAAGTTAACCTAGTTACATTATGTAACCATCTATAAACCAAAAATATCGAGTCTTGTTAAACAATAATAAGGAGAACTTAAGACTTGACTCATTACTTAAGTGTTGTAGTTAGTACTTGCACACATGTCTCTAATGGCTTTATCATCAAAATCAACACTTGTACATGGAACCCAATTTTATGATCAATTAAAAAATGATGTTATCTTTAATTCTATCAGTTGTGACTTCGACCCATTTTTACCTTTTATAATTATCATATTCAATATATAATCATAATCATCCACCTAAGTAAAAAATAATATAATTGATTATATTAATTTATGATATTACATTATCATAAGGATAAATGAGCATATTAACATGTACAATGTTAATGATCTAGAACTTCCATTTCAAAGTCCAAAGGCTCTACAAAAATGTTTGAACATCCATTTTTGATATTTAAGAGCATAGATACGAGACGTTGATACTTTTTTATTATTGCTGGAAAAAATTATTCTCTTGATGAGACAATTACAATGTCTTCACACTCCTTCAAAGTTGATGTGGAAAACGCTGATGAGATCAAGGGAAATCATAGAGGATTAATCCTAGTAAATGCACTAAGGGTAATCATCAAACGTTGGGAAAATGTGAAAACAGGAAAAAAACGCAGGTGAGAAGAGAACCATTGTCCCCATGAGAAAACAGAATGTTGGGAATTTTTCCTCTGACCACCAGGCATCTTCTCAAGACAAAAATGTAGAGAACTAACTCATAAATATCTCATATTTCATTTAAAAATAATCACATAGTTGTCAAAAATTAAATCGGGGTAAAGTGGCAGTAAATTAATAGTTGTTATGCTCAAGATGAACTCAAGAATCAATTGTTTTTTCTTTTTTTTACATCAAATGATTGACATTTTCTTTTTCCATCATCTTACAGAAAATATTTGAAGGTATTACCAAACAGAAGTTATTTCCAAAACAAGTAATCCCAATAGTAATATCTACCAGCGGAGAACTTGTCACCTTCCAAAATGTTGTAACTAAAAATACAATGTCACCAAAAAGTTGGCCCAACAACCTACCAATTGAAGTGTGTAATTGTATGGCTTCCTTGCAGCTATGGCGTACACAGCAAGATGGCAGGCAGGACCCTCTAGTACAACAATGATTCCTTCAACTATATCTATAGCAGAATCTCTTGTTGCATACCTTGAATCACCCTTGTTGTACTCTTTCCAAACTTCCTCCAGGTAAAAAGGAGAGTTGATCTTGTAAAAGTTTGGAAAGAAAACAAAATACCATTCGAGAAACAGGTGAGTTAACCCATTAAACACCAGGTAAGAAAATGCAGAGAACTAAAATTACAATTGTTGTGGATGCTCAAATCAAAAACGATGAGCCATAATCGTTGAGAAAGAATTCGCTGGTAAAGGTAAGAAAATCACAAAGATCAATGAAGTTAAGGCATTGAGAAAGTTGTTTCACCCAACACAGAGATTAATCGCCTTAGAAAAATAGCTGAAGGGAAGGTAAGATTGCATAGGATCTTCTTGGAAAAAAACATGGAGGGAAAATAAGCAATCACAAAGATTCTTCTGGGAAAATAAATCGTTGAGGATGTCAAGACAGAAAAATGCCAGGGGAGATACATGGTTGGGCGAAAAGGGTGAGATAGAAAATGGTCTAGGCAGTTGTCTTGCAACAGAATATTCTTGATTGTTGTCCCTGAAATCCTGTAATTCAATGCATGCCACCCCACTGACTACCAAAATATGTGGCTCTTCTTGAACACAAGCATCGTTTTGGTGCTTACTATTGCTAAATTTCCCAAAATGAAAATGTGCAATGCCAACGCAATCATTGCTTCTCTATAGGATGCCACAAGAATCTGAAATGGAACCTTTGTGTGTATATTTCAAGAATCTATTTTTCCACTACAAGGATAATCAATTTCTCCTTCAAGATGCATTTTAGGCAAAAGCTGATGCATTAATAGTTAAATAAATTTATCCTATGATTATTGAATTATGTTATAAAG
>JZKD02S0567469.1:273729-287705 GCA_000966675.3 Picea glauca | reverse complement strand
TATATATATATATATATATATATATTAATTTTAAAATATGTATTAATGTCTAAATTGATTATCTCTAATATAATGTAATGGTTTATTATTTTAATTTTTTATTTATCTAATATTATTAAATCATTATTTTAATTTTTGATTTATTTAATATTATTAAGTATTTTATGTTCAATTTAAATTATTATTTTTTTTTAATTTTAAATTAGTGTAAAGAAACATTTTATTTTTAATAATATTTGAAAATATTCATTATTATATATTTACTTATTAAAATTTTAATCCATTACAATTTTGTTAATTTTATAAACTATTATAAAATATAACCGTGTAATTCGGGGGATCACGTAGAAGCGAGAAAAGGTTCTTTCGAATTAAAGTCTGCTCAAATTTGTAGTGAAGGTCAATCTTAAAAAAATGGAAGATACCGTACATCACATATAGAGTAAGTCTCGAGCTTGATAACGAGAGGTTCGCGCAATTAATGTTCACGAATTTGTGTCGAGGAAGACACCATGCATTGCACGTAAAATAAGAGTCAAACTTAGAAAGTGAGTTGAATTGGGACGCAACTTGAATAATTTATACAACAATTTATTTATCTTAATCCATGTTAGGAAGATTCAAAATTAACCATGGCCCCACACGGTGCAAAGACATTTCAATACTGGTAATGTTATTGTGAAGAGGCAAAATACAAGATTTGATAGTCTGGATCAGAGGAGATTTGGGGGTAAAGATTCCGAGGCAAGAAAGTCCTCTCATTATTTTAGTTTAACATATACATTATTCTTTATTCGTGAATAATGTTCAAAGGAAAATGCTCATGAGAAGAGGAGATTACAGAAGGACTTAACTTTGGAAATGACAATGAATGTTAAAGCTTTAACGATCAATCGATCAAATGTTTATTGATGTTTTTTGTAATGTAGATGACATGGTGAAGCAAGGGAGAGACATTTGTAGGATGTAAAGGTAAAGTATTAATCACAACTCATTTAAGTTGGGCATCCTTGTAGTGTCGATTGTTAGGCAATTTGTATTAAAATGTGGCTATAACATGTGTTCTACTAACGAAGAATTTGTAAGATTTATGTTCAAAGTTGCATTTTTTTACCACCATGTGTGTGGGTTACTTACAATATTGGGTTCACCCATGTAATGATCATTTTTTCAATTTCCATAAGGATAGAACAAACAAGTGGTTGTATGTTAAGGTCCATGTTATTTGAGAGGGAGAAGCAACATACATTTTTCTCTACGATGCATAAAAAACAAGCGAAATTCACGTGAGGTAGCTTTGTTTTTATTCTTGAACCTGGGCTCGAGCGTTGCTTATGTGTCATGGAGGTCCTAACCTTGTAGGGTAGGATGGACGATAGTCGTTTTTATTTTTTTCTGATTGATTTTCATATGTTGCTTCCAACTTCATGATGTGCTAGTATGCCAGGTCGTTATGTTGTCGGTTGCCTGAATTGCGTGTGTTGTGTTCATCGTCGAGTTGTGCTGATTGACTGTTTGTTGTAGTTACCTTCCCACTTTAAAAAAAAAGAGAGAAAAAATTGCACTCGTTATGCGTTGCATGTTGTCGTAACACCGAGGGGTCGTTACAGAAGAATTTGTAAGACTTATGTTCAAAGTTGCACTTTTTTACCACCATGTGCATGGGTTACCTACAATATTGGGTTCACCCATGCAATGATCATTTCTTCAATTTCCATAAGGATAGAAAGGACAAGTGGTTGTTTGTCAAGGTCCATGTTATTTGAGAGAGAGAAGCAACAAACATTTTTCTCTATGATGCATAAAAAACAAGCAAAATTCTCATGAGAAAGCTTTGTTTTCATTCCTGAATATGATTCCTTGCATATGGAGGATAGATGCATGGATGAGAGTCGATCTATCCATTCATGAAATTGACGGATTTCAGTTTTGCATATGCCTCCACCTCTTCAATACTTATTGATACAACACAGAGCATATACCCAAGTAAAAAATGATTTTAAAAAATATAAAAAGCTAACAATAACTTAAACCATTCATAAACTTTTACTAATACGATAGATCTATTTTGGGTGAAATGCTACGACTAAAGCAATTTTAGGATTCAAATAAATAAAGAAGAATATATATACCTATGACATGTCATAGTGATAAATGAATATAACCTAATCATGCTCATAAAATGGTCATCCTCCATGCACTTGAACATAAACAAAAATCATGTCATAATGATAAATGAATATAACCTAATCATGCTCATAAAATGGTCATCCTCCATGCACTTAAACATAAACAAAAATCAATGTGAGAAAAACATACAATAATCAAAATAATAAATAAATTAACAGGTTAAATTCATTTAGTATCATAATTTATAACAACATTTTGTGAAAGCATTAACCAAAAGAGACCCAATATAGAGATCCTCTCATGTTGACTCCCTAGTGTAAAGATACAATATTTATAAACTAGTGTGGTAGATACGCCGCTAAAGTGACTAGACAAATAGCAGGTTATAGAACACGTGGTGGTTTCATTCTCAACACGATCTATACAACCTAAGAGAGAAGTCCAAACATCTTGAATGAAGAAAACTACTATGTAGAAGTCAATTGTATAAAAAATCCACCTTATTAAACGGGAACAATACCTATCAAATAGTTTGAAGATTAACAATTAAAGTTGACATTATTAAATCATGTTACCTTGTTTAAGGTATTGCACCGACAAATTTGGTGTTTGAGTTTCATGTACATTAAAATGTGGTAGAGATAAACTTTTTGATTAAGGCACTTTCTAGACATTATCGGGTTAAACAACTACCCAATTCAATGTTTGGTCCAATGTTTCGTCCAAAACATCAGAGATTATATGGTTTGCCACACTACTCATAAGAATTCCTAAAATAACACGTACACACTCCAATTGTAGACATTTACTTCACTATACCGAAATATTAAATATACATATCAATTCAAACTAATGTAAATTTTACATGATAGAAATATGAAATGTACATATCGGATCTAAACTAATGTATTTTTTTCATCGTGCAAAAATACAAAAGCACGTAGTAATCTTAAAAATATGCTTTCAATATTATTAATAAAAAAGGAAATAATTGTACTTTGWAACATTCAGACGTATTTTATAATATTCAAGCTAAACTTCTATTTTATAATATGTTTTTTAACATATATTTTTAATATATTATTGTGATTGTCAAATCTATGTGGGTATTTAAAGAAAATTTTGAGGTTTAAATTGTGTGTTTTTTAAGAGATATAATTATAATTATGAGTTGGTAATTTTATGGAGAATGTATATTCACAACTCATTTTTTGTACTATAATTTATGTAAATATGGTTAAGTTAAATTGAAAAGATATTTAGAAATAAAATTAATAAAAAAGACATATATGGTTAAGTTAAATTGAAAAGATATTTAGAAATAAAATTAATAAAAAAAACATGATGTGACTAGAAATAAAAGTACTTTTGAGAATATGAATTACTTTTAATAAGAAATGTAGTACTCAAAGTACTTTTGGATATATGAATTATTTTTAATTAAATATGTAGCACTTTTAAAATAATTTTCATATAATAAATAATAATATAATTTTGTTTTAATATAACCTATGTGATCGACCACACAATCATTTTTTGAATTGAGGGAATATAAAATGTGATTAATTAAAAAATATTACATAGTCCATAACATGGATTGTATTCACAAAGTCAAAATAATATATGGATATATGAAAACTACATATAAACTATTTATCCATATATTAATTTAATTAATGTATTGAGCATGTGTTCCACGTATTTCTTATATTAGTTAAATTAATATATGAATATAATTTAACTAATATATGGAATGTGTGGAACTAATGCATAGATACCCATATGTTAGAATGCACAAGAATGGAGATCAGCATGGAAACACATAAGCTATGACCTTTGGATTCATCTTCCAAGAGGTCTCTTGGACTCCAAATGATAGTTCCCATTCACTTGTGAATTTTCATATTCTTCTCAAGAGAGTAATACAAAATACCATAACCCTAACGGATTAAGTTTCCAACATTTTTCCCTTAATCCCAAGGGGTGTATGTGAGTCCAAGCAGAGAGATGAAATTTGGAAGTGGACAACTGTCAATAGTTGAATATGCTCTTTGAATCTGGTGGTTTTGGGATGACCACAAACCAAATGGCTAGTAGAAGTTGGTGTCTTCTACTAAATGATGGTTTAAGGAAGACTACAAACCAAAAGGCTAGTAGACGTTGATGTATTCTACTATATGGTGGTTTAAGGAAGACCACAAACTCTAGAACTTGGATTTAAGACTCAATGGGTCCCAGAAAATTTATTAACTTATCTAGAGGTTGATATCTTCTACTAATTAGAAGTGCTCTCATATGGTGGTTTAAAGATGACCACAAACTATTTTCTAGCAGAAGTTATAAATATTCTATTAAATGGTGGTTTAAGGAACACCACAAACCAAATCATGTTGATGGAACATGGTTCTAACATTGGCTCAGTTGTTCTTGCTCGATTGATAGCACTTCAAAACTTGAACTGACTATCAATCATTAATATTATTCTTGATGTTTCAATACTAGAGAATGAATTTTTTAGTATGACTGATATATCTTCTTGGTTGTTTATGACCATTGTCAATAAGTAATCCAACCATAGTGACATTTTACTCTTGCAAGTTTCCTACATTTGGAACATTTGTCTGAAGGATGATTATGCTTTCTACAATGCTCACAAGGATGAAGATCAAAACATTGATCCTCCATGTGGCGAACTCAATGACAATGTTGGCATTTAGGAATCTGATCTTGAATTGGAGAAGGTGAAGATGAATTTTCTTAAACAAATACAACACCCTAGAACTAGATTGGATTGGAATAATCTAGAGTGTGATAGGTCACTTCTATTTTGTATCCAATACTTGTTCTTCACTTGTTGTTGATGATTTCTTTCGAAGTTCTAATGACGAAATTGGAAAGTGAAAGACGAACTCGTTTATGACAAACTTCATCTTCATTTGAATCTACTTCTAAAGTGACATCACATATTTGATCATGTTCTATTTACCGATAATAATCATTATCAAATTCAAAAAGAGAATTGTTCTGAACAAAGATTAGTTCACAATGTTGATTCTTTTGTCGTATTTCATCTTATTGGATTTGCGATCAAGATGGAGAAATTCAATTTTGTCCTGTGAATCTTGTAAGAAGGTTAGGACATTAGTGAGAGTTTCTTTGTCAATTGTGACCACGTTGTCGAATATAGAGAGTATTCGAGTATTCAATAAGTTTAATAATTCATCAATTTGATCCATTTAAAGACTGACTTAAACGTCAAAGGGTTTTTTGCAAATCTTCTCTTTAACGATCAAAATCAACAATTCAAACTCAACAAATGGAGGGTGTCAAATTCTACTGAAAATGCACACATTACAATGTGATTCAACTTGGAAATCTAAAATACTAAATCACAGTGAATTTTTAAAATCCTGTAAAGTAGTTAGGTTGTTTGAATTTCCAAGCTCAATGTTGGTTGTGGAGCTTGATTATCTTCCTGATTAAAAGGTCTTTGTTTTCAGTCGTTTTTATACCCCATGAAGACCATACACCCCATAAGACTATACACCCCTCCATGTGGGGGGGCTCATCCCCCAAGCTGGGGGTTTGGGGGAAAAGCCCCTGAAGGAAAATTTTCCTTGTAAATGTATATTGTAATTTCATAGTCATTCTTGACCATTCATCATTAAGTCATAGATATGACGATAGAGATTATGTTAGGGTTTTGTGCCCTAGAAGGAATCTCTCTTTATTCTGTATGAGGCCATTTGTATTGCGGTTGTGTATTGTATTGCACGTATTCTAAGAGAGGAGACTATGAGAGAAAGAAGAGGAAGTTACAATAGATGTGTTATAGGTTGTATCCCTTCATTTTGTTGGATAATAAAAATGAAGGACCTAGCAATTTCTTTGGTGGACGTAGCCCACACTAGGTGAACCACGTATATATGTGTCTCTATTGTATTGTGTATCTTCTGTGTTTTATTTCCGCATTTCTCTTATTTTATTGCTGCATGATCTTGTTTTTCTAACAACTGGTATCAGAGAAAAAGGTAACTCGCAGGAAAGAAAGAGGGTTCATGGTTCGAGTGGGAGCAATGGAGAAAGAAGGAAAGTTTAGGGTCAAGAAATTTAATGGCAAAAACTTCCAGTTGTGGAAGATGCAAATGGAAGATTATCTATATTAGAAGGATCCTTACATACCATTTAATGAAAAAGCAAAGAAGCCGATAAGTTTGAAGGATGAAGAATGGGATATTCTTGACAGAAAGGAACTGGGAACAATACGGTTCTGCTTGGCAGCGACGATGGCTTTTAAAATTTCAAGAAAAAAAACAATGGAGGATCTGATGAAGAAATTGGCTTCACTGTAGGAAAATCCCTCGGCCTCCAACAAGGTATTTTTAATGAAGCATTTGTTTAATATGAATATGTCAAATCTCGCAGGGGTGTAGACCGATTGGCAAGTGCTGTGTAAATGGAAGGAAATGTAAAAAGGAGGTCTCAAGTTCGATTCTCACCCCAATTTATTCGAAGATGTGCTTGCGGGCGGTGTGATTCTCCCTAGGGGTTATAAGGCATCCGACAGGATTCAACCCTGTGTCACGCGAGTATGATACCGCCACCGTTACAGATTCCCCTAGTTACAAAAAACAAATATGAAGATGTCAAAAGGTGGGTCTGTTACTGACCATTTAAATGAGTTTAACACAGTCACTAGTCAATTAAGATCTGTAAAAGTGAGATTTGATGATGAGATTAGGGCTCTTTTGATTCTATGTTCATTTCTAGAAAGATGGAATAGCTTGGTCATGTATGTAAGTAACTTTGTCTTTGGTTCAAACACCTTAAAGTTTGATGATGTTGTTGGTGTTATCCTTAGTGAGGAAATGCCAAGGAAAAGAACAAGTGAGACATCAGGTAATTCTTTGACTTTGGAAACATGGGTAGACAAAGGGAAAAAGGAAAGAGTCCAGGGAAGTGTGGGAAGTCTAGGAAGGGAAGATCCAAATCTAGACTAGGAAATATAGAGTGTTGGAATTGTGGGAAGGAAGGACATCTGAAGAAAGAATGCAAAGCTCCAAAGAAACTAAGAGATGGAAAATGAGAGAAAGATCAAGGAGCAAATGTAACAGGTGATGTGTTACAAGATGTTTTGATTCTTTCTGTAGATAATATTTTCGAGTCTTAGGTAGTAGATTCATGGGCTTCATTTCATGCCACACCCCATAGGAATTTTTTTCTAGATTATGTTCAAGGTGATTTTGGACAGGTTCATTTGGGTGATGACGCACCATGCAAAATTGTTGGAATGGAAAAGGTACAAATAAATAAAAAGAATGGAAACCAATGGTTGTTGAAAGCGGTAAGACATGTTTCAGATCTAAGGAGAAATATGATTTCATCTAGGCAGTTCACAAGTGAAGGATGCATATCTATATTTACAGATAAGGCGTGAAAGGTCACCAAAGGATCACTGATGATAGAAAAAGGAGAGAAGGTAGGTACATTGTATTTATGTACTGCTAATACTGACTCTTCTATCTCTTTAACTTCACCAGGAGTGGATACAACACTGTGAAATCATAGACTTGGATACATGAGTGAGAAGGGGATGCAAATACTTCACAAAATAAATTTTTTGATATTAAACAAATTGATTTGGATTTCTATGAGAACGATGTTTATGGAAAACATAAGAGACTCAGATTTATTAGAGTTGGAAAGGGAAAGAAGAATGAAAAGTTAGATCTTGTGCATACATATGTATGGGGACCAACTCAGGTATCATCTTTTGGTGGCTCTCATTATTATGTTACTTTTATTGATGATGCAACTAGAAAAACTCGAGTTTATTGCATTCGAAAAAAATATGATGTTTTTGATACTTTTAAGAAATGGAAAGATTTGGTTGTGAATGAGACATGAAAAAGGTTGAAGTGTCTCAGATCAGAAAATGGAGGTGAATACTGCAGTAAGGTGTTTGATGATTATTGTTCATACCATGGAATTCATAGAGAGAAGACAGTTTTAGTAACACCATAAGAAAATGGTGTGTCAAAAAGGATGAACAGGACCATCATGGAGCGTGGAAGGAGTATGAGATTTCATGAAGGGTTGCCCTTACAGTTTTGGGAAGATGTTGTAGATAATGTTGTTTACTTGATCAACAAAGGACCTTCAAGTTCTTTGTATGGTGGTATTCCAGAGGAGTCATGGACAGGTAGAAAGGTAAAATATTCATTTTTGAGGACTTTCGGTTGTGAAGCATTTGTCCATATTGATAAAGAAAATAGAACAAAGCTTGAAGAAAAATCCAAGAAGTGTACCTTTATTGGATATGGTGTTAATGAATTTGGTTATGTCTTATGACATTATGAAAATCACAAAATCATTAGGAGTAGAGATGTCATATTCAATGAGAAGGTCATGTATAAAAATCAATTGCAGAGAAGGAAACATGAATAAAAAAAACTATAGTACATAGTTCTTGATGAGATCACTGAAAAAGAAATTCCAAAGGTACCAGAAAATCAAAATGTACAATAAAAGAAGAAATGGTACCTCAAACTCCTGCAAATGTTGTTAGAATATGTACCAGGTTAAGTAGACCCCCTGAACGATACTCTCCTTCATTGTATTATTTATTGTTGACTGATTCTAGTGAACTAGAAAGTTATGAAGAGGCAATGCAGGTAGACACTAAAAGGAAGTGGGAGCAAGGAATGAAAGAAGAAATGGGTTCCTTGGTAAATAACTGGACTTGGGACTTGGTTCAGTTGCTTGTGGGAAAAAGAGCATTGTAGAATAAATGGGTTTACAGGTTGAAGGAAGAAGATGGAGGCAAAAAGCGGTACAAGGATAGACTTGTTGTAAAGGGGTTTGCACAAGAGAAAGACATAGATTTTGATGAAATATTTTCTCTTGTTGTTAAAATGAATTCAATTAGGACTATTTTAAGTCTTGTAGCAGTAGAAGATTTTCATCTTGAACAGTTAGATGTAAAAACAACTTTTTTCCATGAGGATTTGGATGAAGAGATTTATATTCAACAACCATAGGGGTATGAGGTCAAAGGGAAGAAAAATTTGGTATGTAGGTTGAATAAGAGATTGTATGGCCTAAAGCAAGCTCCAAGGCAATGGTATTTGAAGTTTGATAGGTTTATGAAAGAACAAGGTTATAGTAGATGTCATTCTGACTGTGTTTATTTTAAAAGGCTAGAAAATGGAATCTATATTATCTTGCTATTGTATGTAGATGACATGCTTGTTATAGGGTCTAATATGAAGGATATAAATGTTCTCAATAAGAAATTATCTAATTCACTTGCGATGAAGGATTTGGGTGCTGCAAAGAAAATCCTTAGTATGAGAATAACAAGAGACGAGAAAAATCGCAAATTGACATTGTCGTGAGTACATAGAGAAAGTGTTGGAAAGGTTTAAAATGAAGAATGAAAAACTAGTTAGTACACCTTTGGCCATCCATTTCAAATTAACCAAGGAAACATGTCCCAAGACACATGAGGAGATAGAATACATGTCCAAGGTCCCTTATTCATCAATAATTGGCAGCTTGATGTATGTAATGGTTTGCACAAGACATGATATTGAACATGCAGTGGGAGTTGTGAGAAGGTATATGAATAATCCAAGTAAAGAACATTGGGAGGCGGTAAAGTTGATTCTCAGGTATTTGAGAGGTACTACTACTCATGCATTATGTTTTGGAGATTCATACACTATTCTACAAGGATATGTTGATTCAAACATGACAGGTGATAAACATAGCAGGATGAGCACCACAGGGTATTTTTTTAGTGTAGGTGGAACAATAGTAAGTTGGAATTTGAAACTGCAAAAGGTTCTTTCACTTTCAACAACAAAGGCAGAGTATGTTTCTACTACAAAGGTAGTACATAGATGATTTGGTTATAGAGGTTTATGGAGGAATTGGGAAAGAAGTAGGAGAATAGAAGGTTGTATTGTGACAACGAGAGTGCCATTCATATTGAAAATAACTCAACCTTCCATTCCGAGACTAAACATATACAACTCAGGTACCATTTCATAAGGTCAATTTTGGAAGATGGACAACTGAAGTTGGAAAATATACATACTATCTAGAATCCTACAGACATGTTAACAAAGGTAGTAACCATAGAGAAGCTGACTTCTTGCTCAGTTTCATTTGGTCTTCATGTATGAAGGAGGAGATGATAAATTTTCCAGGTCCAAGAAAGATCATAGTCCAAAAGATACAACATTGGTGGATTTTTTGTGATCAATCTCCAAGTGGGAGATTGTTGGTTGTGGAGCTTGATTATCTTCCAAATTCATAGATTTTTGTTTTAAGACATGTTTATACCCCATGAAGACTGTACACCCAGGAATAATTTACACCCCTCCACTCGAGGGGTTTGTAGGGGAGGCTTGCCCCCACTATAGGGTTCGGGGGCCAGTGGGCCCTCGACGAGGGTTTAGGGGTAGCGTCCCCCGATGGAAAAATTTCCTTGTAAATGTATATTGTGATTTCATAGTCAATCTTGTACATTCATCATTAAGTCGTAGATCTGATGGTAGATATTATGCTAGGTGTTTTTTCCCTAGAAGGAAACTCTCTTTCTTTTTATGAGGCCATTTGTATTGCGATTGTGTATTGTATTGCATGTATTTTGAGAGAGGATATTGTGAGAGAAAGAAGAGGAACTTACAATGAGTGTGTTGTAGATTGTATCCCTTCATTTTGTTGGATAATAAAAAGGAAGGACCTAAAAATTTCTCTGGTGGACGTAGCCCACACTGGGTGAACGACGTATATCTGTGTCTCTATTGTATTGTGTATCTTTTGTGTTTTATTTCCTCATTTGAATTATTTTATTGCTCCACAATCCTATTTTTCTAACACTATGCAACGAGATCAAACATTTAAACAACATAATAATCTCAATATGTATCTTCTTTGGTGATTATTAAACATAAAATAAATGTTAAAAAAACTACTTGAGCCTTTGAATGGTTCAAGACTCGGTGTAATGCCTCCAAGAAGCTATGCAAATTATAAAGTGACAAATAGAAGGTTTCAAATTATGTTGAGGATTCAATGTGCTAAAAGAAACAAATTGAATGGTTTTAGAACTGGCTACGATGTAGCCTTTGGCAACCTATCATTGAATAGGATAAACCCCTGAACCCTAAGTGCCTACAACAAAAAATATCACATCCATTCTTAAACAATTAAAGGAATTATTCCTTTGATCTATGAAACATGCATATCTCATAAACACAATATTGAAGTTTAAGCTACTCATTCCTGAGCTGACCAAATCCTTATCTAAATCCCTGGGGTTACTTGCTTCGGAGAAATCTTGCCTTTGAACTAATGGAATTTCTACCACTAGATCCATATTCCATAATACAAGTATAAATTTGTCAAGGTTGATAAGCATGGTACATACGTCAATTAAAGGAATATTGTTGATGTCATTGGAGTTGTTCAGGGTGTATCAATGTTGGAAACTTGGTCAATATTGAGAGGGGGGGGGTGAATCAGTATTGGTTAATTATTTAAACTTTTAATAATTTTAACTTATTAACAACAATTGATCAACAAAAATAAACTTGAATGTAAAATCAATACAATAATAAAAGTTACAATAATGACTGGGAGACACCAATCTCCTTGTTTAGGGCTTCAACCCTAGGAAACACCAACTCCCTTGTTTTAGGGAACCAACCCTAGGAAGCACCAACTCCCTTATTTTATGGCACTGACCCTAGGAAGCATCAATTCCGTTGTTTTAGGGAACCAACCCTAGGAAGCACCAACTCCCTTGTTTAGGGCACCAAAACTAGGAAGCATCAACTTATTGTCTTCAAACTTTAATCAATAAAGGACATTAGTCCTTCCTTGCTCCACCCTCACTTCATAAGTACCTTTGAATTTCTTCCTTGAACTCTACACTTGTTTATGATCTTATGATGTAAACCACATAGACAACTTCCTTTCACCTTGTTTGTCTTTTTATATACTTTTCAAAATGTGTAAGGTTGAACCATTGTGTCTTTTAGTAATGAAAAATTGCACCCCTTCATTTAATTAACACAAATGATGATTTCATTAATTTATTTTCATAAACAAATTAGACATTGATTTTGTATGCAGATTCTGGAGTACTAGAAATAAAGTTTACAATTCTACGACATGGGTTTTTTGTAGAGCATGCCCAATTATCCGACATGCAAATTTTTTCCCCGGAACATGTGTGAGGTGGTTGGTACAGATGGTTCTTTGAAAAAAACTTGCCTAGATTTTCCTTTCGTCGTCGGATTCTAGATCGACTTAAATACATTTTACCTTTTCATAAATGTTTAAATCGACTTCCACATATATCCTTTGTTGGTGACTATTTAAACTCAACTTGTAAACATTTTACTTGATGGTGGATATTAAAATCAGTTCCCTCTCAGTTGCTAGTCACTAAAGATTCAAATTGGTCTTCACCCTTTTTCGTATTTGCTTCCTCGTTCGATTGACAAACATATTTTTGGTTGACTCAACTAGGAGAATTTTTGACTTGAGTATTTCGATTTTGGTCCACCCAATTTGCTTCATCCTTGACCCAAATTGTATTTCCCAATTTAATTTTTCTTCGACTTCGACCTTTAGGTTACTTCTTTCTTGGACCGACTTGACTTAGAAGAAAACTGACTTATGTAATTTGACTTTGTTCGTCCCGAATTGCCTCAGTTTTGACTTTGGCTTCATCTTCTATCTTCAAATTCTTCTACTTATCTAAATTTGACCTTCCACTTCTTCTACTTATCTGACTTTGACCTTCGACCTCTTCGATTTTGACCCTTGATTTATTCTAATTCGACTTTTGACATTTTCAACTTCTTCAACTTCAACTACTTGCTGATATGTTTATACCAAGATTCTTGATATCTACTACATTTTTGTTGGGTATGTGTTATATTCTTTGCACGAGTAGCAGTGTTTGAGCACCTGCGCCGGGCACGCAGGGGGGTTAGAGGGGGGCGGAGCCCCCCGTGCCGGGGTTCGGGGGCAGCGGCCCCGATTTTTTTTTTCAGGCCGACATATTTTCGTCGGTTTCGGGCCAACATATTTTCACTGGGCCGACATATTTCCGGGACTACATATTTTCGGGACCACATGATATTAGGTGGTTTTTCGGCACATGGTTTTTTGCCGATGGTTTTCTATTTTCGGTTAAGGAATTAGGGTTTTAGACTAATCCATGTCATTGGGTTAGGGTTTTGGATGCCGCTGGCTCCTATATGTATATTGTATTGTAAACAGTGTAAAACAATGTATGAATATAATATATGATGGTTTTCCCGGTTTGGGTTTCCAGGTGAAAAATCTCTGTGTAATGTTTGTATTTGCCATTGTATCTTTTTTGTTCTTTTCTTAATATCGATTTGCAGTAGATATCGTACAAGGTTAGAATTTACATTTGGTATCAGAGCTTTATTGGCTTCAGGGGGACGCCTTTTTCATCAAGGGTTTGGCTCAGGACTGTGATAAGCCTTGTTACAGTGGGAGATCTGCGGTATTGTTTTTCAGGTGAAAAGAAATGGCAAGCAATTCGAAGATGGAGATCTAGAAGTTTAATTGGAAAAGCTTTGAGCTGTGGAAGCTCAGGATGGAAGATCTTTTGGTGGACAGAGAGCAGTGGATCACGGTAGATCTAGGTACGACACCTACAGGAACTTCTGCAGATGATTGGAAAAAGACGGATCGGAAGGCAAAGAGCACAATTCGACTGTGTCTCTCCGATTCAGTATTACTGAATGTGTCAGAGGAAGCTATAGCCAAAGATTTATGGGAAAAGTTGGGGA
>JZKD02S0567469.1:234850-258022 GCA_000966675.3 Picea glauca | reverse complement strand
AGGAAACCAGAGTATTTGCTGAAACTTTACAGTCGGGAGCTTAGCTCTACCATCGATAGATACAAAAATGGAAAAAATGCCTACATATACTCAAAACAACAATAGCAACGGAACCGAGAAAATGCATTGAAAGCTTTGCGTCTGCATGGCTTCTGACAGTCAACATCTAAAAGATCATGCAACTTATGTCAGACGCAATCTTAATTGTTTGACAGTTCCAACGGCGAATCAACGTGCCTTAAATTCATGGTTGTACTCTCCCATTAAGGTGGAGGCGATATCTAACCACCACCAACTGCTTCAATAACTGCTTCTTGGGATTGAGAACGGCCCGACCAACTCATCGCTTCGGGCTACAGAAGACTTCTCGCGCTGCCACCTGGAATAACCGAATAGCTTGAGGGATGGGCATGGAGGCCAACGCGGAAGATGAGTGCACGACAGGAATGGTGGTGCTGGGTTATAAGGGCGTGGAAGGAGTGACGGAATGAGAGAAGGATGACAGAGCATGATTCATGGCGTAAGACATCGGGTAGAAGGGAAGAAGACGAGAGAAGCGAACTTGCCTTCGGGTGAGAGGATGACGTGGAAAGGAAAGGAATGGGATGCGTGGCAGGTAATGAATGGATGCTGGGAAGAAGGGAGAATCATGCGGACCACAAGGATGAGGTGGACGAGTGACACGCGGCAGCAGGAGAAAGGTGGGTTGGAAGATGACAAGGTAGGAGAGTGGCCCACGCTGGCTAAACATGGAGCGGCTGAGAAGGGCGGGGTTATTTAAGCGTTGTTGATCTGGGCACCTCGATCGTGGCCATCGAAAAGCTGCATATGGGATTCCGGACCCCCCGCCCTCTGCTTAAAGGTAGAAAGGCGGGGGGGTCCCGGAATGGTCTTCATCGCCGTTTATCCGGGCGTGTTGATCTGGGTCTTCGGAGAGTTGTGCCTGCGATTCCGGACCCCCCCCCGCTTAAAGGTAGAAAGGAAAGGGGGGTCCGGAATCCAACACACGCCGTTGATCTGGGAACGTGGATCTAGACCATCCAGAACTGGTTCTCGTTTAACTTGGATGCATTTATGCACAAAACTTAGGACAAGTGGGTTTTAAACCCTCTTTTTTCGCCTCTGACCCCCTTAACCAGAAAAATCGCTAACACCATGAATCGCCACGCATCCTTTTCCACAAACCATGGTTTCAATTATGGTCCGCCCTTGAAATTTTAAAATGTGCGCACCTTCTAACCTCGCAATGGAGCGTGACCATTGATCTTGTGATATGAGATGAGGCTTCCTAATCAACGGCCTAGATCTGGCAGTTTAGATCAATGGATCATATGACACGCGTCCCTTTGCATTAGACGACCCTGATTAACATCAACATTTCGGGACTCGGGGCTTCGTGCCTTGCTCCATGCTGAAACCTCCGAAACGTGAAATCACAATTTCGCTTATCCACTGTCATGTGCTCCCCTAGTTGGATGGCTCAGATCATTTCACGACTTTGCATTTCATGAGTTTGCACTGTGTTCCATGCTGAAATCTTTAAGTCGTGAAATTGTGATTTCTTGGATCGAGTGACATGTGTCCCCTTGCATCGGATGACCCTAACCTACCTTTGTCCCAACGGTCCAGATCTCCCTTCACGTGCTCGGATATAACGGTCCATATTTAATCTTCACCTGTGTGCCTAGACATGGATTTCAACAGTCCATATCTCTCTTTTGATAAACAGATCAGATCATTTCACGATTTCACATTTTGCGAGTCCTCATGACTCTTCCCTTTGACCTTTCTGACTCACGAAATCATGACTATGTTGATTGTGCATCATGTGTCCTTTTGAAATGAACGGCCCAGATTATTTCATGATTTCACATTTCGTGAATCCTCATGAATCTGTCCTTTGACTGCTCCATTCAGTAAGTCAGTGAAATGATAATCTTGTGTCACGTGTCCTTCCTAGGATCAACGACTAGGATTGGCCTCGCGATTTCAAAAATCTGACGCTATACTTCGTGCAACTCTATGATCCTGATCACCTGATGGATGTCGATCCAATATTCCCGATGGATCTCTGTCGTTGAAATCTGATCTTGCTCGCTCGCTTGATTTAATTCGATACCAGCCCACTCTAAGTGCTTCGCTTGTGCTAATGGATGTGGTTTCTGTGAACAATTATCGGGATGAATGACTAAGGGCTCGGGAAAAAAAATGATCAGTGAAAGAGGTCAAGAGATAAGTGATCGATCTTAGAGAAAATAGGTCAATCAAATGAACAAAGGTAGATAGAAGAAAAATTACAAGCTGAGAGGGAAAACCTACAATCGAGTTTGCAAAAGGAGGAGAGATAGGCAAAAATACAGACTTAGGTAGAAACCACAAACCCTTAAGGTTTTAACAAGTTTATGTGATAAAATTAGGCTCCATGGGGGATGGAGTCCTCCCTACGAGGCTCTAAGAACTTATTCCATGGCTTCAGTGCCTTAGTGTTGGGTTGTGGAGGCTTCTATTAAAAACAGAACAAAATAAACATAAAACCTGAACAGTGTTTACAATGGTGGGACACCGACTGCGGCTTTAAACAAAACACTTTTTTCAGGAAGTTCCCATTTACTGGGCCACCAAAAACTTCATCACCATCTAGATTCTTCAACTTGTAATTATTATTTGAAAATGCCTCAACAATCTTGAAGGGTTCGACCCAAAGGGCTTAGAGTTTACCGTGCTTGCCCTTATCCTGATTTGGTGCATCCCATTTGAGTACTAGATCTCCCAGCTGGAAAACCTCTTTTGTTTCCTTTCTATCAAAGGCTTGCTTGATCTTCTATTGAATTTCATGCACTTTGTCCAGAAGATGCTCCCTAGCCTGCTGCACTTCTACAAGTTGATGTATTCTCCTGATCATGTCATTAGGCTCTTCCTGGCAGTCTTGGAAGAACTTTTCCACTGACAAGGTGAGTTGAGAAGGAAAAATTTCTTCAGTTCCATATACAAGCTGGAAAGGGGAGATGCTAAGGGACCTCTTTGTTGTCACCATGTCATCCCATAGATAAAACTTGAGCTTTGAATCCCATGCTTTCTTGTTTTCTTCTAACAGTCTTTTGATGAGCTTTATTAGTCTTTTGTTAGAGGAATCTACTAATCCATTGCCTTGTGGATAGTAAGGGGTAGAGTGGATCAATGAAATTCTGAACTACTCACAAGACTTAGTCAGTGGTTCAGCCTTGAAGGATGCAACATTATCAATGATGATTCTATTTGGACAACCAAACCTTACTATAATATCCTCCAGAAAACCAATGATCACCGTATGAGAAGCACTCCCCGTGGGGATATCTTCTATCCACTTGGTAAAATAATCTGTGGCAGTTAGGATCCATATGTCCTGACTGCTTGATGTGGGATGAATTTCCCCAATGAAGTCTAGGACCCATTGCTGGAAGGGCCCTCAAGAAACCACATGCTTCAAAGGTAGGGACTTCAACTGCTACTTCCCAACAAAGTTTTGACATTTAATACAAGCTTTAATTTTCGCACAGACATCAGTGAACACAGTAGGCCAAAAATACCCATCTCTGAGAATTTTGTAGGCCATGGTTCTCTAGAAATGATGTCCCCCACATAATCTATCATGAAAATCAAACATAATCTTTTGGGACTCTAGTGGGTCTAAACATCTTAGAATCATTCTGAGAGGGTCTTTCCAATACAAAACCTGCTTAATAAGTCAATATTTAATTGCTTTGAGCTTAATAGATCTTGCCTTGCTTTTTCCCATACCATCTAGAGGTTGCAACTGCTGCAGAAAAAATATAATGTCTTTGTACCAGGTGCACTCTGCCAATGGAGGACTAACTTGTGGGTCTGTATGAGACAACTCATCCTATTGATTTTCTGAGCAGGTGCTGCTAAAATTAACCCCCAAATATTCATAATTAGATTCAACCAATAACTTGGCTAAACCTTATCCTTTAACTAGTTTGGTGGGCTTTATTTCCAAATCGAATTCAAGGCGCTGGGAAATCCACTTGCTCCTCCTTCCATCTATGTCAGGCTGAATGAGAATGTTTTTCATAGAAGCTGAAAGAACATATGCAATAACCTTTGAGTGCAACACATAGAATATGAAGGCTTTGAGAGCCTTTACCAAAGCATAGGCCTACTTCTCCATGATGTCATATTTTACCTCAACGTCCCTTAATGCTTGACTGAAAAAGGAAATAGGCTGCTCCGGCCCCTCAACGTTCTTCTACAAAAAAACAACTGCTACAGTATCAAATGAAGCAAATAAAAAAATGAGGAAATCCTTTGAGTAATCAGGATTGATAAGCACATGTGCTTCAATCAAGGCTTTCTTTATCTGATCAAAAGAATTCCAAGACTCAGTAGTCCACTTAAATTCATTTCCCTTATTCAACATGGTTGTTATAAGCTTTACCAATTCAACAAAATTGGAAACAAACCTCCTCAAAAAAAAATCTTTCCCAGGAAAGACTGGACTTCTTTCCTAGACCTAGGGAGTGACAAGGTTTGGAACTCTTCCACCCTGTCGGGATCAATTATTACTCCCTCAACATATATTATATGCCACAATAATTTCCCCTGTTTCATGGAAAATAATGATTTCTTGGGGTTTAAGGAGAGACCAAACTTCCTACATTTTAAGAAAACCCTTTTCAAATGCTCACAATGCTCTACATCAGAACTGGAGAAAACTGTGACATCATCCAGATAGATGCCCAAAAATTTATCTTTTTCTTCAATGAAAGCTATATCCATAGCTCGTTGAAAGGTTTCCCCTGCGTTCATCAACCTAAAGGGAATCTTCTCATACATGAATGTACCCCAAGGAGTGGTGAAGGTTGTCTTTTCTCTATCTTTAGGAAAGACAAATATCTAACTGTAGCCATAAAAACCATCGATCATGGACATCCTAGATGCACCAGTCACCCTCTGTAATATGTATTCCATCTTTAGCAAAGGGTAGTTGTCTTTCTTTGAGCTCTTGTCCAGGTTTCTGAAATCGACACAGAGTCTGATTTCTCCAATTTTCTTTCTTACTGGGATCAAATTTTGCACCCACTCAGGATATCTCAATGGCACAATAATCTGAGCATCCAAAAGATTCTTCACCTCTCTCTCCATGATAGGAAATAACACAGGATTTATCTGTCTTAATTTCTGCCTAAATGGTTTGGCTTATTCCTTCAGTGGAATATTGTGCTCAATAATGTTGATGTCATATGTTCTAAGGTCCTCATAAGTCTAGGAAAACATATCAACAAATTTCTTTAATAGCTCAACATACTCGGACCTTTTCTCCCTTGACAATATGCTTGAAAACTTGACAAATTTTGGATTCTCCTCTGTACCAATGTTGCATTCAGATATCTCATCATCCTCCGTTGGCCTCTTATATTTTACTTCCACATCATTACTGTCAAATATCCTTTCCAAAGGGACTAGTCCCTTCGGAATGTGATTTCTAGGAAACTGCACAATACGATGATTAGAAATTTTCTTCAAAAATACATCAACGTGAAGCTCATATTCAGAATTAGGAACTTGATGTATATGAAATGCTGAAAATTCCTCAACAATCTCTAGGAACCTTTTGATCTCAAGATCATCCTCAAACACCTTCCAATGCTTGACATTGTTAGGTATAGAGGGCCTGTATTTTACTTCTATATCATACCTGAGCTTGGGTGGAAGGGGGACTCTGAAATTACTTGCTAAGACAAACAAAGAATCAACCATTGTATTCTCATTTATTAATATGAATGAAATTTTGAAAGCTAAGAAGAAACTGTCAATTAAATCCCATGCTTCAATTTTGTAAGATCTGAGCTTGGGATGTTTAGCTTGATAAATATTTTTAATCTGATTAGCAATCAATTATGCATCCCCTAACACAGATATTTCCTTGATCCCCATGTTTTTTTCAGCCCCTAAGCCCAAAACAAGATCTTCATACTCTGCCACATTATTGGTAGCTTCAAATTCCAGTTTGTAGGACAGAGATATGGTTTCTCGAGCAGGTGAAACAAAAACCACTGCAGCACCAACAACATCCTTAGAAGAGGCTCAATCAAAGAACATCATCCAAACATAAGTGGTGAGAGGAGAATCTTGATGAAAAGTAACAAACTGCTTTCTGATTTCAATGGAAGGCTTGGGAGCATTAGTGAGATGTAACAAACTAGACCCCAAATCAGTGTCAAGTGCAAATATAGGATGATTGGTGGGGTTTGCTTTGTCACTAATAATATATGCCAGCTAGGCTTCCCTATAAAGTCTTCTATGCTCCCTCCCAAACACAGGGATAATGGCACATGTGAGGTCCATTTGAAAGGTTCCCCCAAGTCTTTTTATCCAATATCTTGACAAAAGCATGCCAAACTTGGGGGGAACATCATCCACGAAAATATCCATAACTGTATTTTTCATGGGTAGCTAAAACAAGGTCACAAATAGGTCTTTGATAACCCCAAGACATTGCACTTTCCTAGATTCAAAGGATTACAAGTCATGGTAATTTTTTGTGATTTCCAATCCCTATTCTTCCATGATAATTTTGGGCATGAGATTATGAGATATCCCTGAATCCATCAAACAATTATGTAGCACCTTATCATGTATATTCATGGATGTATAGAAGGGAGGGGATGAATCATCTATGTATTCTATCATGGGACCTAAGATAACTATTGGATTCTCATCTTGCATATTGATTGAGTCTGTGGGATTATTTGAGGGTTTAGGGAACAACAGTTTAGAGATGATCCTTTTGAAATCTTTATGCTTGACCAGCTCTGAAAGGGGTATAGGCATTCTGATTTTCTGAATTTCATGCTCAAAGTTGAAGGGGGATGTAGTCTTTAGGATTTCTTTCACTTATAAGACATGATTTATCGGCACTTGAGAGGAGGTTTGAACTTTCTTACCTTTGCTAGTGTCTGCTACATCTTCAGTAAGCTTCTCTGCTCTGGTAGGATGCTCAAGAAAATTAGGCTTTTCTTCTTTCTTCTTGGACTTGAGGTTATATATGCTGGAGTTGTCGTTGGCCTTGTCCCCTTTGTTCAATTCATTCAACTGACTGTCCATGAGAGATTCTTCGTATGCAGATTGAGTCAAATGAGGAAAAGAGGAGGCATCTCCAAGACCATGGATTTCAGGATCAAGGTGTTCACCCTCCCTTTCTTTGTTAGAAACAACATTATTTTGTAGAGGGGTCTGGATTTTCTGATCATCTCTATCTCTATTCCTCTAGTCCCTTTGGATAATTTGAGGAGTATTTTTAGGCCTCCCATAGTTACCTCTGTTATCAATATTTTGGGGATTCTTGTAATTCTACTTTCATTCTAATTCGATCTTTTCCATTCTAGCAAAAAGTGATTTGAGTAGCTTGGTCATTTCATTTGTTTGAGGGGGGGCAACAAAGGAACTAGAAGTCAAGGTTTCAGACCTACCTTTTCCCTTGTCTCTGTCAGCTTTACCCCTAAGTTTGTCAGCTGCCAATATATTGGATTCTAATTCAAGAGCCGCATCTTGCATATGAGCCAAAGAGGTAGCTCTTCTTTCTCTCAATAATAGGAAAAATACAGGGTGAAAAGCATTAGCATAAGTCATTTTGGCAGAGATTTCTATAGGCTTAACTTCAACTGGAATCCTTTTATATAGTTTATTAAATCTCTTCGAGAAGTCTGAAACAGATTCCCCCTCCTCTCTCTTAAGTGCCCCAAATTTTGTAATATAATAAAGGAGATCTTTTTTATTCCCCCAGTTCCTTAAGAATGCATCACTATTACATATGACCAAATTTGCCATGGTTTTTCGTTGCTATTGCCACACTTATCCGTCACAATTTCCACGAAAGCAAAGACTAATTTTCATCACTATTTTTTCATCGCTATATCCATGAACCAAATGTTCATGGAAACAACGATGAAATTATCCCTCCATGTGTCATCACCATCAAGATAGGTTTACCTTATAAATCCTCACAAAACTGACGAAACTTCATTGCAATAGGGACGAAAAACCGTGCTAAGGTGAAAAAAACTATGGAAATTTGCGACACAAAAGCATGGCAATAGCGATGAAAATTTATGGCAGAGATAAAACTTACGATTCATATGCTATATGTGTGACACAAAACCGTGGAAAAGTGCGACGAATTTTCGTTGCTATTTCCACGGTTGTTCAAAAAAAATTTGCCTTTCGACGAACTATCGTCGATATTGCGACACGTCCTTTAAGTTTAAAAAAAATAAATACATGAGATATGGTATTACCATATTACAATGTAATATGGTATACCATATTACAATGCAATATGGTAATACCATATTACATTGCCATATTACAATGTAATATGGTAATGCCATATTACAATGTAATATGGTAATGCCATATTACAATGTAATATGGTAATGCCATATTACATTGTAATATGGTATACCATATTACAATATCTCTACTTTCTCAACAAGATGCAAGAATTTCTTTTTAAAAACAACTTAGGATAGCGATTTGTCTTGAGTGGGATGGTGACCTTGTCATTCAACAAGATAGAAAGTAATTCATTGATGACAAGTGTAACAGGTGTGCAGGTCCACTAGTGTATGGATATTATTTGCTAAGTGGAATACTTGAACTTCCTCTTCCAGAATAGATGTCTCATATAGCTTGAGATGATTGACATAAATGATATTATGGATGTCTAACAAGGAAGGGAAATACTAATGACAACCATTGTCATTAATATATTGAAGAAAAATATAGGGACAATAGAAAATAGGCTTGAGTTTTTTATGATGCTACCCCTTAAAACATTGTTTTTCCATATACAACTAAAGTCAGTCACCAATTTGAAACTAGACAAAGACTTAATGGTGATCCTAGAGGGATTTATAATGAGATAGGGAGGATTGAAGGGAATTAGTAATCAGAGAATGAATTCTAGATAAATTATTAACAAAGGAGATTCTATACATTTTACCTCGCCTTATAGGAACTTCTATCCATAAGATGAAAATAATAGCAAGATGCAAAGAATGAGGAATGCAAGAAATTATATAGGGGCAATATGAGGGTCTTTGAAACGTATGCCAATACATTGTTGTTGTGAGGGAATCCTCCATCAAATAGGCCTATATATCCCATGGTACATGTGAAGACCCCTATGCCTTGAGAATTAGTGTAAGGTAAAACTACAAGGTGTGCCATGTGGATTAGTGTAATGTTAGGGAAGTAGAAGACAAATGAAAAAGAAATATTGGTAGACAAACATTGCATGTTAAACACACAATTTTGACATGGGGGAACAAGAGAATTTAATCACTTCATAAGAATGATAGAAACTAAACTATGAAATGTAAATAATGAAATAAAAAGAAATAATCCTAACTATCATGTAAATGATGCAATGGCTAAATTAGGAGATTAGAGATGAGCAATTTCTAATTACTATATTAATGTAACAATAACTAGAACATGTAAGTAAACCATGAGTGATTCTAACAATAATAATAACATCTCAACTATAAAATCATTGATAAGATTAAGAGAGACAAGGATATACTTGCACTTACTTATACGTGAGGTAGGATGGTGTAGGAACATGTTTAGCTAGATACCTACACCATAGAGGTTGGCATATTACCACAAGTGAGGTATGATTAGCAACATGATCTCTTATGGAAAGGATGGAGGATAGATGAAAAGGTAAATATGGGAGGTTGTGGTGTTAGGGTAGTTCTAACAAAGGCAAGAGAAAGAATTTGATGACACGGACATGACATTGGAAAAAGGCATGAGTTGACATAAACTGACTAAGAGTGAACATGAGCAAGAGAGGAAACACACTCTAATATAGGGGTATCACAAGAATAAATGTGACATATGGAAACTTGGAGTTAAAGTGAGCATAACAAATGACATACATTGTTCTAGGATTAGTGTAGTCATTAAGGCACCATACACTAGTCAAGGACATAGCATGAGTCCCATGTGACATACAATAATATGGAGAGTGTGAGCATAATAGGCATCATAAACTAGTAATATATAATCATCAAAAGCACAAAAAAAACACATGATAGCCTATATTTAGTGCAAGAATGAGAGGTGGCATACATCAATGGGGTATTTTATGCAAGCGTAGGAGGCGACATGCATCAACCTAAGTTCAATGCAAGCATAGAGGTGAAAAATACCAATGGTATACTAGTGGAGGAGAGAGTATCAAAGGAAGATACGATGTCACCATTGGGAAGGGCTCCATAGTTGCAAGCTATGGAATGTGACCATTAAGGGGGGCATCTTGGAAAAGTGACCAAAGAAGTGATAGTTGATCCTAACTAGGTAGAGTTTATATTAAGTAGGGTCTTTCTTGAGATAATGACCTAGAAGGGACCCATCGATATTATGACCAAATAAAAATGGAGAAAAAGGGGTGTAAGGAAGAAGAGCTAAGGAGGAGAGGCAATAATTTCCCCAAGCATTTGAAGGACTGGGAAAGGAGGAAGAGGATGTATGAGAGGATGGAACACTAGGAGAGGAAGAAGACAAGGGGATAAATAGGTAATATTGGGTGCTACCAGGTAAGAAGTGGCTAGAGTTGATAATGGGAAGTCTAAGCTAGCTTAAAAAAACTCCCAATAGGAACAAGGCTTCATTCAACTTGATAAAAGTGTGTTAAGACATGGGACCTTTTTAATGTTAGCAAATGTTGATTTTGACAACTAATGGAAAGATAACGAAAAGAGAAGGCATAGAAGAACAAGGGGCTACCTCATTGTTGTAGCCAGCGAGAGGACAAGGGCAAGCGATTATGGAACTAGGTATAATAGATCATATATATATATTTTTAATTGGTGTGTGGTAGAAAACAAAAATATTGAGTTAAAAATCATTGGGGATGTTTGGGACTTAGAATAAGAATATCATAGTGAGAGTGCATCCAGGTAGATGGATGAGAATGTATTATTTAGAGATTTTGGAGGAGGGATAGTGAAACCAAATGAGATGAGATGGATTGATGTGATGTAAAAGTGAGAGAGAAAGGTATTTATGTATTATGTTTTGTTGGGTCTTAAAATTATAAGGAAGAGGTATTGCAAGAGGTGAGTTCATAGTTTTTGTCATCTTTATAGAGTTGAAAAGTATTGCAATGAGCATCTTATAAAGAATTTCATTGTTTTTGATTGGGTAGAAGGATGAGAAGGTATCATTTGGAATGTGTGGAAGAGAGAAAGTGAAACCATATGAAATGGTTGGATGTGAGTTACAACTAAGAGAGAAATATATTTATGTAGGATGTCTTGGTCACATCATTACATGAAAAGGGTATTGCAATAAAGATGATTTCATAGGTTTTGTTATCTTTAAACACTCGATAGGTATTTCAATGGACATATTATAAAGCATTTGATTGTTGTTCATATGATATGTTCAAGAGTAAATTAGAGTAATCAAAGGGAAATACATAACATTCAACATTCTCTTGAAAAATCCCTGTGACAAGGGTGACTCCACAATGTTTATTTATGAGAAGATGAGTTCCTTCCTATTGTACAAAGCCCCAATGATAAGGAGAGGGGTGAGGAGTGATGGAAAATGCGATTATTTTGGTTATAATTGTCAAGGATTATAGTGGCAAGTTGTTCTTTGATCTAACAATTATGAGTAAAAAGGAGACTTAGAGAGGGGAATAAATTTTATTCATCATTATGAGTAATGAGAAAAATATTTGTTAGTGTGTTGCAGCACAAGGTAAAAGTGGCATACAAATATTCTCTTCATGAAGCAGGTTGCTATTGTTTCAATTTACTTGTGACAGATACACCTATGAAGGTTACTATCATTTAATTTCGCACAAAAAACAAATAAGTGAATGGGATTGTTTTAAAGTCTGTATAGGATTGAAAGTGACAACAAAACAAGATTATGGCTTATAAGATATCCACCATATAGGGACAAATATAAGTAATTCATAAACCATTAAAACTACATGCTTTGAACAATTCTTATTTGGACCTTCGATAGAACACACATCAAACACATGGATAGATCACAATGTAACATGAGCAAACAAAGCAGATACAAGAATCATGAACAAAATCAAGCCTCCCTAAGTTACTTTGTTGTTGCACATGGGAAGTCAAGATTTCAAGCCTCCCCAAGTTACTTTTTTATTAGTTTTATTGAAAAGGGCCTATCAAGTTCAGGAGTGACAAACTTCCCAATGAAAAGGGCTTATCACATTCACATGGTGCTTTCCCCTAGATTTACTAGTCTATTTTTTCACAAAGCCATAACATCTGCATATGGAGTCCATTTTGAGGGAATTGTTTTCTCAGATTGTGTAAAATTTCATGAAGTATTCTGTTGGTCAAGTTATTTTGATATATTTCTGTTGTTTTAAAGGTGCAATTCAAGTCATAGTTTTAGATGGAACATTTCTACGCTTACAAGCTCTATTTTCCCTGACTAGTATAAGTTAAAAGAAAACATATATGCAATATAATAGTCAAAATAAAGAATATTCTTGTGATAAAAAGTGGTCGAATTTGGTCTTTGATAGAGAGAAAAAACAAATGAAAGTGAAATATTTGGCTAGATATGAAGAACGAGATTAGGTGGCATTGGGAAAAATCATAGTGGTTGTATCCAATGCTAAAATCATCGAGATACTTGATGCGAGGGAGTCTAATGAAACATCAATTAAATCTAGTTTGATATTTTCTAAGATCATCCACATAATACATAGATGTCTGACAATGATTCAATTACTAGTCACTTGATTAAGTTATGAAAATCAATTGTGTGCCCTATTACCGGAAAAATTGATGAGTGAGACTTTATTGTAAACAATTTGCCTCACAAGTTTATGATGTAAAATTTTTCCTTTGACCTCAAGATTAGAGGATATAAAGTTCCAAAAATTACAAGAGAGATTTGGGAAAACAGAACAACAGAATCAAGACTCAATATTAGATGATATAAAGTTTCAAAAGTTCCAAGAGAGATTGAGTCTATGTCCCAAGGGATTAGGGCAATGACAACAACAAGAATCAATGCAAGCAAAGGAGTACCTTAAGAGAAATAAAAATTTCACTTGTCAATATTGTGGCAGACTTGGTTATGGGATTAGGGAAGATGCTTGGTATATTGATTTAAAATCTACAAAGATATTTTCATTTCCTTTAATAAGGGTGGATAAATCTCAAATGAAATAGTCATGGAAGTGACAGTAAGGACTAAGTATGCATCCCTATAAAAGAGAAAAATAAGGAAGAAGGTATCATCCCTATAAAAATGAAAAATGAAGAAATCAATTATGTGAATTGACTATTGGGTACGTGGAAGGTATCATCCCTATAAAAGTGTGAAATGGAGAAATCAATCATGTGAATTATGTGTTGCTTGTGAAATCAGTTCAATTAAAGACGAGACAACATTGATGAGGTAGTTGCAATAGGTGTTGAATATGGTTTGCATAAATTTGAACTTATGGTTGTTTCTCTACAGTTACAAGCATTGTTGACAATCACTACTTGTGCAAGTCATTTGTGGCAGCAAAGATATGGTCATCTCAACTTTCATAACTTTTTATTGTTTTGAAAGCATAAGATGGTTTATGGATTGCTTTAAATACACAATAACAAAGATTTTTGGGAATATGTAAGTTTGGAAAGTGATACACATGCTTTGAAAGTGATACACAATTTGGGAAGATGCATGGAGAGCAGATTGCCAACTTGAGTTGGTACATTGTGAGTGAAAGTGTTACACAATTTGGGAAGATGCATGCAGAGTTGATTGCCAACATGAATTGGTACATTGTGATATGTGGATTGATTATTATTATATCATTTGTTGGAGCAATAAATTATGTCATTCTTCAAGGAATATTTGGATATATTTATTGAGGAAGAAATCTATAGCATTCCGAGTGTTCACAATCTTTAAATTTTTGGTTGAGAAACATAATGGTTTTTAGAACAATGTTTTTGAGAAAAAAATGGTGGTGAGAAAGCTTCTAGAGAGTGAGTGTACCTCTAAAGAATATACTTGTTATTGCAATTCTCATGGAATTGGAAGACAATTGATTACTATTTCCTATGCACATCAACTAAATAGTGCAACTAAGAGGAAACATGTAAAAATAGCAGAAATAACAAGATGCATGCTCAAAAGCAAGAACATGAGTCCTATGTTTTGAGTTGAATAGTTGTGTACTTTGTCAGATGACTGGGACACGAGATGATAAAAGTATTGGACACGTGACACCTTGACCCAAAATAGGGCACCACTGATATCCCTAAGGCTCTCAAGTGATAAAACTACTCTCACAAGCGATCAAGGCAAAATCCATTATTGTAGAGGATAGAGAAAATTTAAACTACTTTAAACTCTCACTAGAAAACATACAACTGAAGATAAAATATCACAAGAATAGTTGAATATAAACTATCAACATAAACCACATCACAAGCACCAATGAATATAAACTATTTAACAGAAAGACTATCTACCTCATAAGAAACCCATTAAAACCCTTACCTTTTCATTGTCCTTTCTCCATATCCATTATCCCATACAACTTGATAAGAGTTTTCCATGAGATTCATTTCCATCACCAAGACTTGCATGAATTATAAAAGACAAAATTTTTATATGAGTAAATAATTAATAAGAAAATAAGCATGCATTTAGTTATGTAAAATACTCTAGAAAAAAATTAAGTGGTCGCATACCTTAATGAGCTTCTCTTTGTTTCGAGAATAGGTTATTCTCTACTGAACAGGGCCAACCATGTGAAGGTGGAAGCTCATATGCCCCCCTGGCTCACATCGCTCTCAATTCCCCATACCCAACAAATGTTTTTCTTTAAATAGAAAACATATAGGCATTCATGCATAACTAGGATAGTCATCAAAACATATGAACATATAAACATCAATATACATCCAAATACAAGTCATGAATTTATACATCTATTTTTTCTTTGATTTATGTTTTTTTACATTCATAAAATTGACAATTGGGGTATCATAGTCATCCAAGGACATTGTATTTTGTGTGCCCTATCCTTCTATTGTTTGTGTGTGCTCATGTACCATACTTCTGGTACGTCACTGAGAAGGGATATCTGGCATATGTTCAAGGTCATGAACTGCAACAATGAAAATGATCATATCGATATGTTGAAATATAATTGAAATAACTAATTCATTATTTTGATTAACATTACACTATTGCTCTTTACCTGTCTTTGTAGTTGTGACAGTTGGTGCATTAATTTCTTGTCCACTTGGTTTCTCTCACATTTCACCCTCCTGAGCTACATGCTCTTCAATTTTGAGAAGATAATATATACGTATAAGTCAGGAAATAAATATCTACAATCACATTAAATATTTCTAATTCCAAAGCATACATATCAGAATGGGTACTCTGCTCTACACTATCACTGGACATGTGCACCCTTGTATGACGTGGTGTCTGCTGAATACTGATGGATTCACTACTGCGGTAGCACTATTGCTTGAAAATACACATAAATACTTAGTTAAGGGTGATAAAATAAAATATGAATAGACTTTACAAGCATGCTACTGCGGTTTCCTTATTCATTTGATTTACTTGTGTGGCTGGGGAGATAGGAGTCTAGCCCAATATTTTTCTATATTCAATCACACTTTTAAAACCATGCTTGTAACCAAGATTTAGGTCCTCCTTGGTGGCAGCAGTGTCGAACATATTTAACTGCAATGCATAACACCATTAAAAATACCAATAACAAAAACATATATTTGTTTGCTACTGTTAAATAAATATTAACCATAGTTAATCATTTAAATCTTACTATTCAGGCTTTTAGTTTTTCGTAGCCACCCTGGCCTAGTTTATGTTGGTCGTGTTTTTCCACACTGGCCTTGGTTTCTTTGGAGGTGTCTAGTAGCCTACATATGGAATTTTTGAAAACAAATAGATATCAGAATTGTTACTTAAAACAGGAAAGAAAAACATAAATGACCATATTTCACTGATAATATGACATGTGTTGTACCTTGCTTGACCAACTCGTGGTTGTCTTCCTTTTTTTTTAAACAATTTCTCCTTTGCATCCTATATTAACGCCTTCCACTCTTTCTCGGGAACCATGGGAGGGCGCTCGTGCTTGAGGTCTATTTTAAATTTCTCCCTATACTGGGCCCTGGTATATTTTAAATTCTCCCCGGCTAACTTTGTAACCACTTTCTTGTTGAAAGTGTTGCCGAACAAGTTTACCATGTGGTCTATTAAATCATATTTCTTTTTGCTATCTTGGCCATTCCACCATGTGTGAATGGTGGGGCCAAACAAATCCATTGCTTTGTCATTTAAGTTTCTATAGAAAACATTGTTTCCCATAGAAACATGTTATCCATTAATTTATAATAATCTCAACAAATGGCCATTTCAATTTCATGAAAAAAATGAATCAATTAATTAACAATTACCTACAATCTTCTAAATCTTGATCGGAACACATGTGTCATCCACCAGAAAGGTGACATATAGTGATTCGGTGCTTCTAATTCGTTCTGATCCATGCATAATAGTATCATGTCCATCTACAATATGTTCCTCTTCGGAGTCATGTGGAGTCCCAGGCTCTGGCTCGTCATGTTCCGGCATTTCATGCAGGTCAAAATCATTTCGCTCATCAATGGATTCGAGGGGAACCTCAGGAGGCTTAAAAATCCTCACTTGTACTTTGCTATGTCGACCTTTTTTTTGCATTGGACCATCACTGCTACCTATAACAGTTGCAGTATCGACGGGTTCCCCACACACGGGGTTTAAAAACTCCTACAAATGGAAAAATTTACTTTATCAGATCATATACAAAATATAAAACAAAAAAACGGATATGAAATTGTCATAGCTGATAAAAATATGTGAAGATGCCACTTACCCCAAAATTAGTTATTGTATTTTGTAGCTCTACAATTCTTTCCCTATCCTCTTGTGTCAGGGGTATTTTGCTAAGAAAACCTAGATAATCTATGTTAGCCTTCTTCAAGGCCTTCATTACAGTTTTCATTGGGTCAGTTGAAGAAAATATTTCGTCCTCATCAATATCCTCTGTGGGAGACTTCCCACGTTGACCATGCCACAATACATTGATGAATAAAATTAATGAGATGAACTTTAACAATTGAGAAATTTAGTTGTTGTAGTCATAAGTTGTTACCGTATTTAACATTTACCCGGTGAGGCACTGCAGATGCCTTTCCACAGTCACCCTGGACAGATGTAGTAGGTGATTTTCAGACACAGTCACCTTGGACAGATGTTGACACAATAAATCAATCAACAAGAGTTATGAAATTCACTTGTAACATTAATAAAATGAAATATTGCAGTAATATCAAAAAAACAATAACAAAATTTCAGAAATTTAGTTGTTGTAGTCATAAGTTGTTACTGTATTTAACATTTACCTGGTGAGGTACTGTGGGTGCCTTTCCATGGTCATCCTGAATAGATGTAGCAGGTGATTTTTGGACACAGTCACCCTAGACAAAAGTTTACACAATAAATCAATCAACAAAAGTTATGAAATTCACCTGTAACATTTAAAAAATGAAATATTGGAGTAATATCAGAAAAATAATAATGAAATTTCAGAAATTTAGTTGCTGTAGTCATAAGTTGTTACTGTTTTTAACATTTACCTGGTGAGGCATAGTGGGTTCCTTTCCATGGTCACCCTTGACAGATGTAGCGGGTGATTTTCTGTCATGGTCAACCTGGACATACGATGACACAATAAATCAATCAATAAAAGTTATGAAATTCACCTATAACATTAAGACAATGAAATACTGCAGTAATATCAGAAACAAATAATGAAATTTCTGAAATTTAGTTGTTGTAGTCATAATTTTTTACTGTATTTAACATTTACTTGCTAAGGCACAGTGGGTGCCTTTCCATGGTCACCCTGGATAGATGTTGAGACAATAAATTAATCAATACGAGTTATAAAAGTAATTGTAAAACATTTATGCAGAAAAATATTTAAATATTGCAGTGATAAATTGTAACAGTGGTTGATCAAAGGTTGAGTTGAATGGTATGTAATATATTTACCCCCATAGTCTCACCCTCTCCATCTATTTGATTTAAGTTGTAATCGATCAACAACTCTTCACATGGAACTATTGTTTTTGTTGCACATACAAATATACGATTTCCTTCGCGTGCCTCAAATATGCAATTCGGTTTCTTAGTTGTTGCCACTGGTTGTGTACTATTTATAAATCCCACAATGTTTCCAGTAGCTTTTGGTGTTCCATTAATATAAATAGTTACCCCTTTATTTTGATTGTTATATACTAGTTGTATATAATTTGCGGCAACTCCATATCTCCACATACGTTGTGTATATCTGACCAACATCAACCAGTGATTGTATTTGTATAATGGTCCGACATACTCCATCAATTCAGTTACAGTTCCATATCCCACCTTTATTCCATCCATGGAAAATAACCCCAATCCATGTAAGGACAAAGGAGCAATGTGATACATCCTCCCACCGATGAAGAAATCTGTATCCACTTCAGGTAGCTCCTTAGGTGCCCATCGTTGCACTAGATTCTTATACCTCAAGGGAAACTCAATGTCACCTATGCTCTCAGCATCATAATTACACGACCCTCTGTTGGCAATAAAAAATTGCATGCGTATACAAAATCTTTTCCTTACCTTTTCCAACCTAGTTGATCTAGAACTGGTATATCTAGTACAACACGTCTCACTTTCAACCTCTCTTCTTATATCTTGATCATCACTCAAGGAATATAGATCTGAAAGATACCTATTTTGTGGTACCTACACTCATTAAAACAAGAAGATAAGTTATCGTGCCAATATATATTTTTGGTACCAACACAGTTGCATATAGTTGCATAAGTTGCATAAAGTTGAAATTTCCACACTTATCCATCACAACTATAAGTTGCATTGTTGCATAAAGTTGCATATAGTTACATATAAGTTGCACAAAGTTGCATATATTTGCATATCCACCGATGCTTAGTGGAGAACTGGATTTGAGACCCATCAAAGAGTTCGAGTGAGGATCGATAGTTTGGAAATCCATGATCTTGGAATTTCACATATCTGGAAAGTGCCTTTAGTGGCTGGTGGGGAATGGAGGAAATGTTCGAGCTGGAAATAATGTTGGGGTTAGTTGTGACAGATATTACAAGATGATCGAGTTGTTGTTTAATCCATCATATGCATAGGGTGTAATGGTTTTGATGGAGTTGTACAAACTATAAAGGAAAGGGTTGTGTTCTTCTATATGGAAGGCTATGAAGGCATTGAACCTGAGAGGAGACAATGGGATGGAAGGAGGGGGTTTCCTCTCTTGATATTGTCCAAGGACCCAAGACCCATAACCAATGCTCAAAATATCCTATTGAGGCCAAGGATACCCCTATAGAGTTTATGTGTGGTACTTTGAGGCATTTTTCATGGCTCTAGTTGCATATAGTTGCATAAGTTGTATTGTTGCATAAAGTTGTATAGTTGCATATAGTTGGATAAGTTGCATATTTGCATATAGTTGCATATAGTTGCATTGTTGCATATAGTTTCATAAGTTGCATATAGTTTCATAGTTTCATATATGATCCATGTGGATATCGGTGGCCACCCACCTTTTCTGACTGGCTCAAAACAATTTTCTGGTAAATTTGGCAATTTACTATTTTTAGCAGTTTTTAACTTCCAGGGCCATTTTGAGGGCCCAAATGAAGGTTTTTTGAGATAGAGGTTCTTTATGATATCCAAAGGCATGATTGATCCCCCAAAATGAATCTCCTCAACGATACCTTTCCAACGAGCTATCATACGCCTAAAATGAAGATCGTATGCAAAAGTTACGACCTCGAGAAGTTAATGTACTAACTTACCCAAACAGGGCCCACATGACTTTTGGCGCTTCATCTCCTAGGGTTAGGTTTTTGGATTTCTAGGACTTTTTTCATCCCTGTTTATTGTAAAAATTCCTTCAAAGCCTCATTGTAATCATCTTCTTGTGAATGCGAGTAGCCGTCACATCTCTTCTCAAAGATAAGCTGCCACCATTCTAGCGAGTCTTTCACTCTGTATTTTTATAGTCTCTGTACATTTATTTCATTAATAGAAATCGTGTATTACTGTATATCTATGTTTATGGTTGCATCTATGATAAATTTCTATTATATCATTGAATATTTGGGATATCTCTGTGCATTTATTTTTTATATCTCCGCTCTCATTTCGTGCCGAAAATAATCTAGATCAGTGGTATCAGAGCAGGCTGTTCTTGGTCGTTTTTTTCAGTGCATGTCTCCGACAAGGTTTGAGTATAGAAAGTTGGGTCTTGAGATTGTATTTCTTGAGGACAATCACTCTCGCACACCCAATAAACCCTCAATGGCGGAAGAAAATAAAAACGATGCAGTAGATGATCCTACCAGTTTGTTGCTTGAGCAAGATCTAACGCGATAGAGGGACGAAATGATGGAGAATTTTTCCCACATATTTCAATTCCTGCCAATAAAAACAGACACATATTCATCAAGCGACCACTTTGGAGGAACCTCTCCTTTCAAGGTACAAGTTAATTTTGATATTCCTGTATTTGAAGGATAGATAGATGCAGAAGCCCTAGACAAATGGTTAAATCTGCTAGAAGGTTATTTCTCTGTTCACAAATTTTTCGACAAAGAAAAGATCACCTTTGCACTCCTTAAATCTCTCCCCCATGTCAAACATTGGTGGGAAACTTATTGGGAGTAGAGTTCCACAGAGGAGTCTGAAATATATGGGGTCGATCCCACTTGGGATTTTTTTGTGGATGTGGTAAAGGAACAATATTACCCTATTGGAAACTATGAGGACCAATACATGAGATGAACCACACTGCGGCAAGAGAGGGGCCAAGCAGTTCCAGAGTTCACCAATACCTTCCATACCTTGTGCACCAAGTTGGGTATCAAAGACTCCAAACGACATTTGGTTCTGAAATACCATGGGGCTCTACACAGATACATCCAAACTAAAATGAATTTTTTTGACATCTCATCACTCGATGCTACCTATCAATATGCTATTAAAATCAAGCAGAATATTAAGCACCAAAACAAACAGGATTCTGGTTCTGCAAATCCACAACAACCAAAGTATGACAAAGACGTCCCTAACAAACATTCTCCTGAAAACCAGTCCAAGCCACATGAAAAGAAGGGTCATGGGAAGACAAAGAAGGACATCGGAAAATGGTGTGATTTCCAAAAAATCCCCTGGAACAACACCGATGAATGTTGCTCAAAACAGTCATTGGTGGCCGAGATCAAAGACAAGGAGCCGAACCCTGATTCAGAATCTAATTTTGAAAATACTGGTAAAGGACAAATCATTGACACAGACCCCACTGCTATTGTCGTGACCGCAACAATTCATCCAGAAGAACCAACATATCCTAAAGAGGGGGAGCACCTATTTCATTCACAAATGTGGGTGAAGGGGACCCTGCTACATTTTATTGTTGATAGCGGAAGCCATAAGAACCTCATCTCAGCAGAGGTTTTCAAACAGTTGGGATTGTCGTCAACACCACACCCACAACCATACAACATCAAGTGGCTTCACCAAGGATGAGATCTTCATGTTAGACAACAATGTCAATTGTCATATGGCATCCAACCCTTCAAGGATGATTTATTATCCAATGTTTCCCCACTAGATGTCTGTGATGTTCTCTTGGGCCAACCATATATGTGGAAGTGCCACACTGTTTATGAGTCTCGACCCCACAGTGTCATTGTTTCTCTAGGGGGTCATCTCTATAGAATACCAGAGGTAGTTCCGACTACTATTCCACCTAAAAAGTGTCGCAAGGTAGTATCTCATACTGCAAAATTCAACTTCTTCACAATTTGTTCAAAAGGGGAACAAAAGGACACTGCCACCACTACAGCTTTGCCATAAGCACCTTCTATCCAACAGAAGCAGGTCGACAAGGTTGCATCAAAGAGAAAATATTCCTTATGCACACCGTCTTCTCATGTAGCCCAACTTGTTGAATAGCCTCAGCCTTAACAGGTTCGTGACAAACTTCCACAAACTAAGCAGCGTGACGTCTCCAACAAGGCAAGCAACTCACCAAGATGCAGATTCAACAAACACTTTTCCCTCTCCCCCGGGAAATCAACACAATGGATACCATTGCTTCCTAAGGATGGAGGATTGATCCAGGTGGATATTGGTGGCCACCCACCTTTTCCGATTGGCTCAAAACAGTTTTCTGGCAAATTTGGCAATTTACTATTTTTAGCAGTTTTTAATTTCTGGGGCCATTTTGAGGGCCCAAATGAAGTTTTTTTGAGATTGAGGTTCTCAATGATATCAAAAGGAATTATTGAGCCCCCAAAATGAATCTCCTCGATGATACATTTCCAACGAGCTATCATACGCCTAAAACAGAGATCGTATGCAAAAGTTACGATCTCGGGAACTTGATATACTAACTTACCAAAACGGGGCCCACATGACTTTTGGTGCTTCATCTCCTAGGGTTAGATTTTTGGATGTGTAAGAATTTTAGAATTCATGTTTATTGTAAAAAGGACTTCAGAGCCTCATTGTAATCATCTTCTTGCGAATGCGAGTAGCCGTCACATCTCTTCTTAGAGATAAGCTACCACCATTCTAGCGAGTCTTTCACTCTATATTTTTACAGTCTCTATACATTTATTTCATTAATAGAAATCGTGTATTACTGTATATCTATGTTTATGGTTGCATCTCTGATAAATTTCTGTTATATTATTGAATATCTGCGATATCTCTGTGCATTTCTTTGTTATATCTCTGCTCTCATTTCGTGCCGAAAATAATCTGGATCAATATAGTTGCAATATAGTTGCATAAAGTTGCATATAGTTGCATAAATTGCATAAGTTGCATTTTTGCATAAAGTTGCTTATAGTTCCATATAGTTGCATATGTTGGAAGATTGGTTGTTGTCATTGATGTCAACCCTAGTCATGGGTTTTGGACCACAAGATTGATGAAGTTATTTGGACATGAAGGAAAATGCACATGTAGATACAACAC
>JZKD02S0567469.1:213607-230896 GCA_000966675.3 Picea glauca | reverse complement strand
CTTGAACAAAAACTATTGATTATTTCTCATATATATTGTGCATGGTGTATTGTGGTGTATTGGTGTAACTCTTATACTATTGTTTATTTCTCATTGGATATAATTGAATGGTTTATGTATAAGTTGGAAAAGGTTTTTAAAATTGTACTTGATACTGATTCACCCCCCTCTCAGTATCAACAACATATAGTTCCATATTTGCATATAGTTGCATACGAAATTGTCATATAGTTGCATATAGTTGCATAAGTCGCATATAGTTGCATAAGTTGCATATAGTTGCATAGTTGCATAAGTTGCATTGTTGCATAAAGTTGCATGTTGCATAAAGTTGCGTAAAGTTGCATAGTTGCATATAGTTGCATAGTTGCATATAGTTGGATAAGTTGCATATAGTTGCATATAGTTGCAATATAGTTGCATAAAGTTGCATATAGTTGCATATAGTTGCATACATTGCATAAGTTGCATTTTTTCATAAAGTTTCTTATAGTTCCATATAGTTGCATAGTTGCATATAGCTCCATATTTGCATATAGTTGCATACAAAATTGTCATATAGTTGCATATAGTTGCATAAGTCGCATGTAGTTGCATAGTTGCATAAGTTTCATATAGTTGCATAGTTGTATAAGTTGCATTGTTGCATAAAGTTGCATGTTGCATAAAGTTGTGTAAAGTTGCATAAGTTCCATAAAGTTGCTTAAGTTGCATAAGTTGCATAAGTTGCATGTTGCATAGTTGCATATAGTTGCATATAGTTTCATATTTGCATATATTTGCATATAGTTTCATAAGTTGCATTGTTGCATAAAGTTTCATATAGTTTCATATAAGTTGCATAAAGTTGCATATATTTGCATATAATTTGCATAAATTTGCATATATTTTCATATCCCTTAATGCTTAGTGGAGAACTGGATTTGAGACCTATCAAAGAGTTCGAGTGGGAATCGATAGTTTGGAAATCCATGATCTTGGAATTTCACATATTTGGAAAGGGCCTTTAGTGGCTGGTGGGGAATGGAGGAAAGGTTCCACGTATTGTAGTACTAGGCTTGATGAAGTTATAACCAGTTGCACATGATATTTTCTAGATAGAATAGGGGATTAAAATGCTATGTGATAGTGTCACACAATGGATTCCATGTACTGATGGACTTTGTCATGCATTTGGAAGTAGAAGATTGAGTTAAATGTAGAATTATAAATTGACTTGTTCACCAAGTTTGAATGATTCCTTGTAGATATTTTATTGTAAGGATAAATATTTGAGCCTGGGAAAATCTAGAAGTGCAATGTGAGGCTACTAATCTAGGAATCTAAGGCTTCTCCATTCATTTTTCCTCTATATTTTTGTAAAAGTGAGTGCTTATGTTTTTTATTAGGAATCCTATTAACAATTTCATGAGATATGGATGTAATAGTGCTTGAGATGATTGGTATTAGTGAAAGAGCATTCTCTGGCTCTGATTTGTTTGTGTAAGATAATAATCTTTGGCTCTGATGGAGGGGAGCACTCTATGGGGGGGACTGGGTCTTAAGATATATAAGAATATTGATCCAACCTATTGTTTTAATACATGGAAATTTGTCATAGAATGTGTGTGATTTTAATGGTAGTGACATCATTGGTTTGGGATGGAGGATGAAGAGCTAGTAAATTTATGGTATTGAGGTGAGTAGGAGAAGGCCTTGGTCTAGTAACATGGTATGAAGGATTAGGGTTGGAAATATGGTTTGTGCTTCTAGAGTGATAGAAAATAGGATTGCTTGCATGGTTAAAGGATTGCTTGCATGGTAATGTTGAAAGCATGCATAAAGGATAAAGGCTCATTTTATTGTAGTTTCATTCACACTATAGTTATAGGAAGATTTATCTTGCAACAATGTCAAATCTCATTGTGTCCATCAATATCCAACAATAATCCACAAGAAGTTTCCTAGGTCACTCCCATTTACCACCTAGTTTTACACATCAAAAAAATTAGGTCTCGATCTTGTTGTGAGAAGATTAAAGAAATTTCTAGGAAAAGGCTTGGTTTAGATTGGCTCGCGAGTGAAATGGATTTTGCGGGGGGGGGGCAGTTTCTTTCCTGCATATATTTATTTTGGTCTTTTAGGATTGTTTATGTGATTTGAACTTGGGTTGATTCTTTCAAGTCATATGTATACTATGGGGTGATTCTAATGTGAATACATGAAATGTGTATTTGTATATTCACAGAATTATATAGAATACACATTGATTTCAAATTAGCTCCTTAACAATTTCGTACTTCAATTTGAAATATCTTCTAAAAAAAATCTATGAGCATTCACACCAAACCCAATGTAGTGTGGTTTTGAAACATGACACGATTAAGGTGAAAATAGATTTTTATAAGGTAGACACAATGATCGATCACAACATGTTTTGGATTTGAACTCCATGATCTAAGATATCCAATAGTTAGAAAGTGACTTAAGGTGAAAATTACATGTCACTTAAGTTATAAAATATTAAGGTGAAAATTGTATGTCACTTAAAATATGAAAGTGAATATAGGTGCAGACTGTATGTCACTTAAGTTATAAAGTGACTTAAGGTGCAAAATGTATGTATGTTTCATTATAAAGTACACACCAATGGTTTTATTTTAAATCTTTGAGAGTAAATATTTTTATAAAGGGAAGGGGTCCCCCCCCATATATTATGTATTTCATCATCTTTATCAATATTAAAACCATCGTTAAACTATATTCATGGAGATTCCTTCCTCCATTTATCGAGGTTAGCAGCTGTCATTCAACCCTTGGGTGTGCAGGTGCCGCCAACCCTTATTCATTTTATTGTTGATCATTTCAATTTATTGTTGGATTGGTTCCATTATGGGATTGGAACATTGTATGGTGGTATTTAGAGATGAAACAAGGACAATATGCTCCAATAGAGTCCTAAGGAGGTTCCAAATAATGACAATAAGATAAGATAAGCTTGTTATTCTTCTCAAATAACCAAAAACTTAGGTCAATGGAACTCAAAAGTACATCAATTGAAAATTATGTGTTAGTGTGCAAGACAATGTACTTCTAAGAAACGATAGCATAGGAGGATACTAGTCTAATCAGCAACATTCAAGTCATTGAAGACTTCCACAAAACTACCATTGAAATATCTCAATCATATCATGGTTTAAATCTTGTTGAACCATAAAAAATATAGGTGAAACATGGTTTCTATGATCTCCTTCAGATTATCTATTATCGTATTTTGAAAACCCCTACTTCCAATACTCAATCATCCCATCTTGAAATTCTTGAAAATGACCAAATTTTAGGAATTTTAATTTATGGAAAGGGAATTTGGAGTAGAGAACTAAAATTAGGGAACATGGGTTTTGTGAGGAAACATAATTAATATAACCTAGCATAGTTGTTTTGTTTCCACAACAAAATTTTATCAACTTTATTTTCATTTCAAAAACTGCTAGACAACTTGCAATATTGGCAAAAAATTACCAATTTTATTGAAATCAATGATGATAAAATATTCTTGGAGAAAATTTGACACATCGATTTTGTGAGGGTGTAAATGTTGTTAAACCTAGAATAGTTGGATTTCTCTAGAAGAATTTTTTATGGGCATTAAGTGAATTTTACAAATCTAGGCAAGAAAGTTTTGAAGTGCTAGAAAAAGGCCTAAAGTGCCATTTGGGCTAGCTTGTTTCTCTCATCTAAAGGTGATGTTGGAGTGCTAGATTTCAAGATGTCATTATTCATATGAAGGAATACAAGTTTCCACATTTATTTATATATTTAACATTAATATAAAACCATCTGTGTACATTTTAAAAGGATGACTTAGCTCATATGTGTGCTCTATTTTAGGGAACATTTAAATTACATAGAAGATAGTGAAAATTTTTGGCACATGGTAAGAATGTTGAGATTGGGAAGTGATATTTCATTAGTGAATGCATGAACCCATTACATTTGGTATGAATTAAATGATATAATTAGTAAGAGAGGATGTTATCACATCAACTTGGGGGAGTTGCACCTCAAATTCGATTCACCTCTTTCCCTTCTACTAACTTCCACACCTCTATTCCAATTTGACCTTAGCACTCAACCATCTACATTAACCTTTTATTTTGTTGTTCTCATTGCATGGAAAAAACTTCACATACAACCTTGACCATTATGCCAAGATACCAACTACCAAACTTCATGATATAACAATCAATTATTAGACAAAATATCCTCTGAAAATTATTTCATCTAATATGGATGGTATCAAATATATCATGGGTGAAAGAGAGAGTTCATTTATGTCCTCTATTATCTACATATTTACAACAAGAGTAACCATTGCATGAATCCATGGAAATATAACTTAGAGAGGTGATCTGGGAACAAACCCTAGACTATGAAGCACTACCCTTAAGATGCTGAGAATTCCATAGATATAGTTATCTAACAAGATAATTCCCGAAGTCGTCTGAGAAAGATGAGCCCACTCCCAATGGAAATTAGAAGAATCCTCTTGGGAGAACCAGCAAGTAAGTAAGTCAAACCTCCATTGATTATTATCTTAGTATTGCTTCAGTAGCGACTACTATCCAAGAATTGGAAACAAAGGAAAAAATAGATCAGTAGGAAATGGAGATCAAACGAATAGGCCAGAAGAACCCATCCCTATCCAAACAAGCCAAAAGGATGGTTACTTGTATTCCTTCCACCCACCCGAGCGGATTTAGGGCTTATTAGGAATATGGATTCCCTGGGGCAAGCTCATATAGTAGAAAGAATTGATCGATTTCTATCGAGCGGGGATGAATTAGGATCCATTATTTTTTCAATATCCCGAAGGTCTGCCCACTGGCCAATGGAACTTGAGATTCCTGTCCTTAAGAAAACTCGCAACTCTCCTACGAAAATGTGACTGAGGACAACCTCTTGGAGGAATGGTTAGGAAATGGACTCCCCCGCTCTTCTCCACAATCAGGTAGTAAACTAATTCTAAAATCTCTTCACTCAAACTGCAGAGTGAACTCCTGTGAGGGGGGAAACATCCTGAGTTGCATTCCCTCTCGTGCAAGCTTGACCAAGCAGGTCACTATGGAAGAGCTCCACAAAGTGGTCTTTGATATGAAGTAGGGTGAATCTCGTGAAAAGAGGACTTAAGTGAAAGTGGTTGAAGAGTCTAGATCCTCCAAGCAGATGTTGAAATCCATGAATAACACTTTCCTTGCCCTAATCTGATTTCCCTGCATGGACAAGTTCCGACTTATCTCCCAAGGCAATACTCTCTGCAAAATAATGACCAAGCTCAAATTATATATATGAAACAAAGAGGCTCAGACTCTTATTGGTTACCCTAATCCATGAGGAACAAGGGAGGTTCATCCCAGGGAGATAGATTTTGGGAGAGATAGAGATGGCCCAAAAAACTCACTATAGCATGGATAACTACTCTATTTTTAGAAAATTGGATCGCGCATGCATATGATTTATTCGTGGACTGGAGTTGGGGAAAATAGAAAAATGAAAATGAGAGAAGAATTTGGCTTTAGCGACCTCGTGGTTGTGGTCTTGTTTCTACACTGCTTCCTCTTCTGTCCAGATTTCCCTTCACATTCATCATGGCCTGCAGGGGGATTAGAGATGGCCCTATTTCTTTTGTTTTGTTGTTGATATCCCAAGTGGATATATGAAGAAGGGAGACCTGGGCATTATCTAGGGATTTAAGGTGACTGAAGGCATGGAAGAAATAACACATTTGAAATTTGTGGATGAGACCACTCTGATGGGAGAGGCATCGATGAAAGAAGCGTAGAAGTTTACTTGAGGTCATTTACTAGGTAGTAGTAGTTTTCTTTTTTTTATTTGGATAATGTATGTATTACCTATGGAAAGTTTTTCTCCATAAAGTTTGTAAAGTTTAAATCATTCCCTTCCGTTGCATTTAACAAAAAAACTCTAGTGCGAACTCTGCAATCGCATTATGAAAAAATCCCTACAACCATTACATTCCATCAAATAATATTTCTATCAATAATTTCATCAAACAATTAGCAAGCACATTCAATCGGCCCACAATAAGTGACACTGAAACAAAAACCAAGATATAATGGAGCGACCAAGTGATAGGAGAAAGTAGTCAAACCATATTTATCCTCTACATGTGCCCTCCTCTGGTGTGCCCTCGTCTACGTGTGCCCTCCTCTGGTGTGCCCTCCTTTTGTGTGCCCTCCTCTACATGTGTCCTCCTCTGGTTTGCCCTCCCCTCATGTGCCCTCTTCCCATGCGCCCTCCTCTGCGTGTGCACTAGAGCTCCTGTGTGCCCTCCTTCTCTGTGCACCCTCCTTCTCCCATGCTCCTCTCTACTTTGCATGCAACTATGTGCTATGAGCGCGAGAGTGAGTTTGAGTTTGTATTTTTTTGTGTCGTTTTGTTTTGTTTTTTTATTTATTTATATATAATATCATTTATATATTATATAATATATATAATTTATAATTTATAAATTATATAATATATATAATATATAATATATAATTTATAATTTATATAATATATATATTATATAATATATAATCCCTAACTCATATCCTCCAAGACATTTAATCCCTAACTCATTTAAACCCCAACCCTTATAATCATTGTCTCCTTATACTCTTAACCTATATGACCTTTAACCCTTAAACCAATAACCCATATAACCTATAACACCTAGCAACTAACAATTATAATTAATAAAACTTAACAACTAATCCCTAATTGCTAACAATATTAATCAATATCACCTGTAATCCATAACCAATATAGCCTCTAACTAACCCTAACAACCCATATCACCCTTAAATAGTATAACTACTAATCCACCGCTATAAGCACCTACCCTTATGACACCTATAATCTCAACTAACTTATATAATAGCTAAAACCAACATAAATTCCACCCCCCAACCATTATCCCTCATAAATTTTATAACTCCTAACATCAAGATATTTATAACCTCATGCCCCTTAACATTTATATCCATTAGCCACTATAAATCCTAACCCATATAACCTCCAAAACGTCTAATAACTAATAACTTATTGCTATATATTCATAATCCTTGATTCTGATAACATTTATCACACAAAACCCTTATCCCTATAACAACTAATTTCCTCTAAAGCACTATCACAATTATCCCATATGGCTCATACCACTACTTACTAGTATAACCACTAATTAAATCTTATAACCTCAACCAATTATAATTGTATAACCTGTAGCACTTATAATGCTTAAAGTTCATAATTCATAAGCCCTACTATTTGTTACCCTTAACCCATATAACTTTTAACCCTTATAACACCTAGCACATAACTCCTATAACATGTAACCCCTAACCCTTGTAAAAACTATAACCCCTAATCCTTAAAATGATTAAACCCTATAAACTTAAGCCACTAACTCTTATGGCTTATAAGATTCTATCTTCCATAACCTTATAATCCTTAACCATTATAACATCTACCCCACCTGATTCCCAACACCTATAAAATCTATAGAAATATATCTCTATTATCCCTTACATCTCCAAACCCTATCACACCCAACCCATGTAATATTAGGAAACTTTAACCCTGGTGACTATAAACCCATATAACCCTTAACCTATAACCTATGAACGTATAAGACTTAACCCCTATCATGATTATCCCTTAAATCTTATAATCCTTATTGCATGTAATCATTATAACACATAATGGATTTAACTACTATTAGGCCCACTCAGGCTGTACTCCTATGACCATTAACAAGTATACCCACTACAACCATTAAAACCTATAGCTCCTAACCCCTATAATGAACATGTATCGTAATCACTATCACCACTAACAAATTTAATTCCTAACCTCTATTAGTATGTACATGTTTCTAAAGTGTGTGCATGTTCTATAATGCATGTGATTTATTTGTGCTTTATTTGAAATTAATTTTTTGGGCTCCTCACCTCACCAAATCGTTTGCATACTTAGTTTCTTGAGATTTAGATTACTTGTTTTCTTGGGATTTAGCTTCTACATAGGCCTTAATGGTTTGATCATCATTGTACGTGTCTAGTCTAACCCTCCCATACTGTCATTGTCTTCCCCATTCACATTAATTATTCTATAGGATTGTTGTTTGATTGTGGAATTGATTGTCCGAGTCATGTTTGAGTTTGGAAATCCTCCCATACTGTCATTGTATGTATCTAATCTAATCATGTTAAATTTTAGTCCATACAAGTAAAAATTGAAAAACTTTCAACGTTGGCCCCATCCACATCTTAGTTATAAGAGGGATCAAGTACATGAGTAGGCACACCTTATTGTTGGATTTTGATAGAATAACCAAAGAATATTTGATTGTCGAATTTTTTGTTTGACTCATGGTTGAGTCCGAAAACCCTTATGTTTATCCTCTTTTTATGATGGATATTGTTCTCTATTAGGCTCTACAGTTTCATGTTGGACAACCTTTTCAATGATATTTATAACTAAAGGAGATAACCTAATCCTAATGCATTCCATAGAAAATGAATAAATCCTCATGATCCCAATGCCCATATGCCTCCAACCTTGTGATCTAATGATCGTTGGGTGACAACTGTCATGAAGGGTGACGACTAAGACTAGGGGCAACTTGCAATTCAAGGCTAGGAATGACCAGGCCCACATCAAGTCAAGGAATAAAATTAATAAGGTACATATGTTGTCCCATTCCATGTCAACAACAACGTATCCATTCACTAGGAACACTAAAACCCGACAAATCGATGACTCCACTAAATTATGGTTTATGGTTTACATGATGAATTGATGATGGAATAAAGTGGGTGTGTGAGTCAAATTTGAGTCCAGAAACCCTCCCATATCATTAAGGCATGTGAATAGTCTATCCATGTCAAATTTCAATGCATTCAGAAACAATTTGAAAAAATTTCAACGTCGGCCCCATTTACAGGTCACTGTTGCCCGTGTCTAGTCCTAGTACAATTTACTTGTAAAATTTGTATAAGATATTTGGAGAATGATAATTTTGAAGGTGATAGGCCTATTCCTACACACCATGGTGAGATCACCTCTCATTTCCAGTCAATGTATTGATCCATTTGAGTTTTGGGTTGTTAGTATTTTCAATTGCACGCACCTTTCAATCTAGTCAAAGTTCAATTAATGTCTCTGGTGTCTGTAGGGTTATAAAGCCTCATGATCCCAATACCCATATTCCTCCAACCTTCTGATCTAATGATCTTTGGGTGACAACTATTATGAAGGGTGATGATTAAGACTAGGGGCAACCTTCAATTCAAGGCTAGGAATGACCAGACCCACATCAAGTGAAGGAAGAAAATTAAGAAGGTACATGTGTTGTCCCATTCCATGTCAACAACAATGCATCCATTCATTGGGAACAAGTTGATGACTCCACTAAATTAGGGTTTATGGTTTACATGATGAATTGATGATGGACATACCTACATCATTGGCATGATTAGGCGCAGTCGTGTAGAGCTCCTCTTTCTTCGAGAATAGTTCATTCTCTACTAAACAGGGGAAACCATGTGAAGGTGGAAGCTCTAATTATGCGCCCCCCCCACATCACTCTAAATTTCCACATATTACCTAATTTGAAATTCTAAAGAACATGTATCATATACTATATTATAAAAAATAAAAACATATAAATATCATATAAAAGATATAAACACATACCTCTTCTTTTCAACAATTAAAGATCAGTCATCTTATTCTTCATCCAGGTCAACATCTGTATCAAGAATTGGTTCAAAATCAATATTGGTGAAAGGCTCATTCCTATCAACTTCATCATCAACATCATTTTCACTACTATAGTTATGGATATCGTCAATGAAATCGTCGTCTCCTACATTTGGATGATCAACTTCTTCAACTTCTTTGTCTGACACATAGAATACATGAGCCACCTGCTCCTGATCTACATAATCATGATCTTATTCCTCGTTATTATCTTCATCCTTGGCTATATGATTATACTTTACTGGTCTTCCTCTTCGATCATATCTAACAACGTATGACCAACCTACTTTACCAAGTACCTCTAAGTAAAATACTTGATCACATTGACTTGGAAGAACATAAGGATCTATACCTAGTTCAAATTCCCTTGTATTAACCATGGTAAATCCATTATCATTCTCAATAACAGTTCTTTCAAGATCACGTTCATGCATCTATAGCCTATACCATTTAACCTCAAACAAAACTATTTTAAAGGAATTAAAATCACACTCATTTATCCTCCAAATGGACATAGTACCTATTATGAGTTTCTTCCAGATTTCTGTCACTTCTAGGGGAAAATTTGGTGACCTTAACCACTGCAGTTATCCCACAATCCGAGGTTTTCATCTTATCATCCAACATTTTGATATGAAATTTACAACCATTACACCACATAGCCTTGTGATGTTTCAAATGAAACATGGACAACAAGTAAAAAATACATTGCCAATTAATAATCCTCATATAGGACTTACTAAATATATATTTCAAAAATTAAACAAACCAAATACATTGAAAAATTGGGAAAAAACTAGGAAAATGTGGGTCATAAATTTAACTTTCCTATTTATCTTTTAAATCAAAGGCTAAATCAACTTCCCTTGATGTAAGATCAAGAAATTGATCTTGATGACGATGCACTGTTTTAATCATCTTACTCACCCCTTCCCATGATAACCTATTGAAGTATTCTTCAGTATATTCTATCCAATGCTCCATCCAATCAAGGTTGTTTGCAATGTATAATGTAAAGCATCCCACTCTTGATCAACTATATGATAACATAAAAATTTAATATCATTAATTAGCTATTGTTAATAAAGGTATAAATTAATAAATTTTCAATATATTAAATCTACGTCAACATCTAATAATTACCTTTCATAGTCCTCATTTTACCTTTCCCCAATAGGACCTCCCCTTCAAAATTGTTGATGGAGGCAAGATGCCAAATGCGAGGCACATTCATATTTTCTACTAATTTAGGTAGATATTGACTAATATACCCAATGCATTGATATACCATATATCCCTCAACCATAGAAACCTCCGGATGTGCTCTTTGTCTAACAAAAGCCTTCAGTGACTTCAACTGCCTCTCCACCATCCACATCGACCTTGTGTGTACTGGTCCACATAATTCAATCTCCCCAACTTGGTGTATGAGGTAGTGTTCTTGTGCATTGAAAAATGTTGGAGGTAGATACTATTGCATTTGACACATTAATCGGGGAATTTCTCTCTTCCAATACCTTATATCTTCTTTATCGATTTCTTTTGATCATAGCCACCTACAAATGTCGATGCAATGAAATAATATTAAGGCATACATAAATTTATAGATAAAAGATAATATGTCAATTAGTTTCGCTACAAATCACATAAGAAGTACATTTTCCTTATAAAACAATACTTAACTTATGTATTTTCCAAGTACATAAATGATTTGTTTTATGTTTTCGTCAAAGTTGTCTAGGAGAGATAAAGGTAGAACATATTGTAACAAAAAACAAATAATTATTATTTGTTTCCAAAAAATGTGTACCAATAAGGAAATATATTATAACCTACTAATTACAGGGTATGGACATCCCGGTTGAAGGTCCACCCGAGATGGTCCTCCATACTGATTCTTTCCATGGAAGCTGCACCGAGTCTCTAACTCGCCAGGGAAGCTTGCACATGCCAATTCAACATTTAAGGGCTCAACTACCCCCCTAGCGCGAGCCATGAATAATTAAGGTAGCGTATGACAGTAGAATGCAGGCCAGATGTGATTGAGGAGACACCTCTGCTGGGCAAAATGGGGAAGAGCATATGTAGGCATTTTGGCCATTTTTTTGTATCTATCGATGGTTGAGAAAGACTCCCAGTTGTAAAAAATTTAATGAAGAATTGTGTTCTGGTTATTTCTGGACTCTTGAGACTTCTTGCATGATGAATGTCAGTTTCTTTCATATCTTTGTGTATGCTGTATTAGAGCAGCTCGGAATTGGAGGATCCAATCGAGTTGTGACTGTTATAGGATGATGTATGTTGGATCACTGTAACAGTTGTGTTGTTCTAAACAGTCCCTGTGAACTTCTCAGCACTGAATGACTTGGAATTGAAGGATCCAGTCAAGTCTTCCTTTCAGTTTCTTGAAGCCCTGAACCAAGAGGATCTTGTATTCAGAGTTTTTCCTCTACGAGCTATCGAAAGGCCTGTTTCCTGAGATATTTTGTTCATTATTCTCCCAAGTCTTCTGCCTGCCCATATTTAAATCAACTCCCTGACTGAAGTTGGGTCAAGACCTCCTTTGTTCCTTGTTATCAGATACAGTTCCTATTTTGAAGCGATACCTGTTCGAGTCTCTACCCATTTGATCACCCATCTATCAAACCATGACATAAAAACTAATGGGCGTTGGGCTCTGCTTCTGCAAGCAATCCAGAAGCGACTTCCAATGCTAACATTTCTAGCACCATTGGCGGGGACAAAGTTGAAGGTTTTCCCTGGGCAGAACAACATTGAGCCTCTGATTCTGAAGGTGCATCAAAAATCAGAGCCCTTAAAGATTGCTACTGTGCACCTAGCGACTCCACTATGGTGACTCCATTGTTTCCACATCACTATTTCAGTTGTGACTACTATTAGCACACTGGAAAGCTGACCCTAAGGAGCTTTCTCGAGAAGGTTTCAACACCTGCTTTCTCAGCCTGAGAAGCTTCCTGGGGTAACGACAATGTTAAGATCTGGCCTTTGATGGTGAACAAGGACCAGACACACTTGAAGTTGCGCATCTTTCACCTGGAGAATCCATGATTCGAGGATCGATTGGCGACTCCACTGGTTCGATATGGAGAAAATTCTAGCTCAAAGGTTTGCTTTCTGTGACTTTTATTAGATAGTTGGTTTTCCTAATGTACCTCCTGATAGAGACCAATGGGAAGATTTCCTCCCTGAATTTCATGCAACAATTTGGGAGGAACCAGCTGAGCATTTACTGGACTTCCATGAGGCTATCCACTGACATAATATCATGCATGAGGATGTCTAGATTAATCTCTTCAGGTATTCATTGAAGGGAGCTGCTCTTGAATGGTGTCGGTCTCTTCCCACTGCAAGCATCCGCTCTTTAACTGGTTTTCATACAGTTTTCAATTCATTTTGTAAAGACTACTATCCAACTGATGGCTTGTTTGAAAACTGTTGTGAGGAGTTTTCTTCACTTCAGGAAGCCTCTGTTGGCCCTGAAGACCAGCCCCATGATGAATCCCTTACTGTGGAGGAAAGCATCTACTGTGAAAATATAGATGTGTTGGACAATATTAATTGTGTTAGCCCCAGAATGGAAGCATCTGACATCATATCAGATGCATATGTTCTTTTAGATCTTGATGAAGATCAACACACCTCTTGTGGAGATTATGAGTTTGTAGAGTAGATGTGGTCCATGGTAGATGGCTCACCTGAGTATCGGGTTGAAGTAGATATTCCTAGCAGCCCTTCTTCTAAGGATGGAGGCCTTCCCATTTTTAAAGAACAAATTATTGTGGAAGCGGTTTCCTCTCTTTTTCTCCAGGGGGTTTCTCACGATATATGTTTACCTCAGATTAAACAGAAAAATATTACGTGTGAGCAGCCAGAACTAGTAGGTCCCACTATCCCTAAAATGAAATTTTTTTACGGGACCACTCTTTTGGAGGAGGATCATATCAATGAAGGACAACCCCTTTTTGATATATATTATAGTGATGATGAGAAGTAAGCTTATCCTACTTTTGATCACTATAGATATACTGAAGATCCAGTCAGCAACAAAATCACCCCATGGTCCCTATTTATGATGAATACGAATTGGACCCGGGGGAGATTGAACCAGAGGAGAAGAATATTTCCTGTCCAGAGCCAGTCAGTGAGCAACCACTACCCGAGAGCAGCGAGCCTACGTTAGTTGTCCAGCATCAACCTGTTCTTATCAAAGATATTCAGCCACAGGTGAACAACTGTGTAGCAAAGGAGGGTGTCTGTCGCCCATTTTCTGGAATTTGCCACTCATTCTATGACCCTGTCTGCAAGTACATGGAGTGGCATTTCCCCTATGCCTTGGAGCCACCCTATTTCATCTCAACTCCAGCCTGTAAGGAGGATTTGAAGAGTGTAACCGCTCTGCTATCACAGTTACACCATCCGCTGATGATCATTGACAGAAGGAAGGAGATTCTATCCAGGAAGCTGCTTGAATGGCTATGGTGGAAGTTTTCTTTCACCTAGCCCATGTAAAGTGTTTTATTAGCTTAGGACTATACATAAATAAGCTTTTGTAAGCATGAAAATTTAGTTTTTTTTTTTTTTATTTTCTGGCCTGTATTTTCAGTAGCGGGATGTTTTGAGCCTGACTCCATAGCCCAACAAAAAGGCACTGAAGCTACAGAATGAGTTCTTAGAGCATCACAGGGAGGACTCTATCCCCCATGGAGCCTAATGTTAGCGATTATTTTTGTCTTAGGCGCAAAAACACCCAGGTCTACAGGTTGCTCAGGAAGTGCCCAAGCGCAGCGCGGGAGAATCCCTATTTTTTCAGTAGCAAGGCAAGCGAGTGGGAAAAATAGCGTTGGCAACATCCAAGATCTATTTACAAAGCAGATCGACAGTCATCGGGTTTTCAGAGTTATCGATTTGCCCAAGGTTTAGCGCAAGAGGGAGCACCAATAGTTCAAATCAAATTTGGGTCATTCGATCCAACCAGGACAGGTGGCAGCCTGTCGACGTATCGGGTATCGGGAGTCAGGAAGCTCTCCGTCCATTGCACTTGAAAGTGCTGATCAACGAAACTCCGAAGCTCCCTTCGAACTAAGCCCGGGATCTCAGCACCAAGTCATATCAAGCAAGTGGGTGGAGGGGGGACAACCCCTTTATAATAGAAAATACTATTTGGGTCATCCATCTAAAGGACGCGCGACACGTATCCACGTCATGACGACATTTGGGAATTCGAGTGGTAAGAACTCCTCGCCAATTTACATTTCGAAACTTCGAACCCCGATAGTGCCAAAAGCACTGAAACTCGGGCCCACAGTATTACCAGGTTAGTTCAGAGCCATCAAATCAGTGGGGAACATGTGGCGACCGTTAGGCCCTCTTGGCATTTCGCCCATCGCGACTTTAAAGGAGAAAAATCCTAATCCTTTCTCATCACTGAACCCCAAAACGCCAAAAGCACTCTGACAGAGAGGTCAAAGGCGCCTAATTAAGATTCAAGAGGGGGGGCATTGTGTTCTCCCAACACTGATTCATGTGATCTAAATCCCGATGCCAACTTGAGGATAAATGAATAAGAGATAAGGTGGTTGAAGCCTAGCTTCACTCATTAATTACAGGGTATGGACGTCCCGGCTGAAGGTCCACCCGAGATGGTCCTCTGTACTGATTCTTTCCATGGAAGCGGCACCGAGTCTCCAACTCGCTAGGGAAGCCTGCACAGTCCAATTCAACATTTAAGGGCTCAGCTACCCCCCTGGCATGAGCCATGAAGAATTAAGGTACTGTATGACAGTAGAATGCAGGCCAGATGTGATTGAGGAGACGCCTCTGCTGGGCGAAATGGGGAAGAGAATATGTAGGCATTTTGGCCATTTTTTTGTATCTATCGATGGTTGAGAAAGACTCCTAGTTGTAAAAAATTTAATGAAGAATTGTGTTCTAGTTATTTCTGGACTCATGAGACTTCTTGCCTGATGAATGTCAGTTTCTTTCATATCTTTGTGTATGTTGTATTAGAGCAGCTCAGAATTGGAGGATCCAGTCGAGTTGTGACTGTTATAAGATGATGTATGTTGGATCACTGTAACAATTGTGTTGTTCTAAATAGTCCCTGTGAACTTCTCAGTAGTGAACGACTTGGAATTGGAGGATCCAATCAAGTCTTCCTTTCAGTTTCTTGAAGCCCTGAACCAAGCGGATCTTGTATTCATATTTTTTCCTCTACGAGCTACCGAAAGGCCTGTTGCCTGAGATAGTTTTTTCATTCTTCTCCCAAGTCTTCCGCCTGCCCATCTTTAAATCAACTCCCTGACTGAAGTTGGGTCAAGACCTCCTTTGTTCCTTGTTATCATATACAGTTCCTATTTTGAAGCGATACCTGTTAGAGTCTCTACCCATTTGATCACCCATCTATCAAACCATGACATAAAAACTAATGGGCGTTGGGCTCTGCTTCTGTAAGAAATCCAGAAGCGACTTCCAGCGCTAACAGTTAGAAACCTAATTTTTCGAATGACCTCTTTTACAATATTTATCTATTGCTCCATCAATAACCAAGGAAGACTAGTATGTTTTTCACGACCATCACCATTAGAATTAATAGTAACACTTTGCAATGCGTGATTAGCTTCCTGGATGTCACAACAAATCTCTCTAATTCTCTCTTTGTTAGTCCTTCCATCTAATATTCACCATAACAATTCTATTATGTTCTTCCCGATATGCATTGTATCAAACAAATGAACTACTTTGTAACATCCCCTTCGTTATGTCTATGAATAACGAAGTACAATAGGAATTTTTTTATTTTTTTTTAACAAATAAGAAATTAACAACATCACCTAATTCATATCAATGCAAAAACACATGACATCACAACTAAAGTGACACATGATCAAATATAAACAAACTTTACAATATCATTGCAGAACAAAATTGCAAACTATAATGCCAACCAATCTCATCATATTATCACCAATAACATTAATTTGCTGAATAAAAATGCATTATACTTCACCAGTTAAAATCATACCGTTGCCTTTCGCTTTCCTCGGACGACGTCCCACACTCCGTGCTGCGTCCCGCGCTCCTTGCTGCGTCCCGCGCTCCGTGCCGCGTCCCGCTTGCCGACCGTAGAAAGCTCACCGGTACCTCCCAGCCAACGCTAGGGGTACTCTTCTTCCCCCTTATCCCCCCGAGCCGCAAAGGGTCCACACACGAACCAGAGATAGAATAGCATCTCAGATCGCCTCAACGGCTGAGCTACCACTCCAACACAACTGAGATATACCCAACTCCTCACAAGCAACCCGTCAAGCCACAACTCGGTAGCGTAACGTTACGCTAACCGTTCCTTCACTTCTTCCTTCCTTTCCCCTCCTTTTATAGAATTTTGAGACTGACCTAATTCATAAATCATTAATTAATTAATTTTTAATGACTAACCCTCTAACAGTCTCCACCGTCCAA
>JZKD02S0567469.1:182239-198481 GCA_000966675.3 Picea glauca | reverse complement strand
AGAAATGGGTTAAGTGACCTAAAAATGGGTTAAGTGACCTAGAGGATGAAATTATAAATAAGATAGCAATGGTCTCTTGTAGATCATCATTTTTGTGGATCAATGGAGAGCTTCTAGTGAGAATATATTTTGGAGTATTGATGGAGAGCTTCTTGTGAAAGATTCTTGAGAATTTTTGGTGTGGAACACTTGAGCATATTGAAGATCTATAGGTGACTAAGGTAACCAAGGATATCTAATCCGAATTTCATAATTAAGGTGAAGAAAAGAGGGCTGGAATTGAAGGGAGGATAAATTCTTTTGATGATTCTTTCAAAGGTATGTTAGTTACAGGTCATCTCACCATTTTCGCTATAAAGTTTTTTATATAATGATTCAGAATGTGAAATTTCTATGCCATTGAAAAAAAATATCCAAGTATCTGTGGAAAAAAATTTAGCTTGTGGGATTTTTTATTTTGGGAGTTACCCTCCGTGGAAAATAGGGTTTGTGGCTAGTCCTGAAACTAGTCAAAACATGTGTTTTAGGTAAAAATGTCATAATTTATTCATAACATATCCAAATTCAGTGAAACCAAACGTGTTGGTTAGGTTACAACCTATAGTATTTCATGTAATAGTTTTAGATCATTTAAACAAATATTCCATGCGGGGCATGCTCTACAAGGTCGCTCTCTAGAATAAGCTAGAATTCAGCAAGGTATGCCATTTTTGCTATAACGCCTTTATTAGAGGTTCCAAGTAGTGAAACTTGGAGGAATTGCATAAAACACACTGAAGAACATTGTATATCAGTTTCAGATATTTATTCATTACAGGTGCAAAGTTATGATTATTTCAAGTTGGGATTGTTGACTAATCCAAAACTAGTTGATGCAGACCCCCAAACCCTCAGGTCCAAGGTCCACGCAGGATCGTTCAAATTTCCCTTCTGAGCCGAAGCAGCTCTTTCAGATCCCTATTGGGCCCTCAAATTTTGATCCATAGGTCCTTCCCCTGAAAACCCCACTTACACAAACATGCGTTAGGTGAGAGCTTCTCCTTCCCACGGTCACCGAATATGACCTTTGGTCTTTTCCTGAAAAGTAATTTCAGGTTTCGGGACTTCGCAAGTCGTGATGCCGAGAGTCCTTGACTCCTCGATCTCTTAAAATGTCACTCACAGTAATTAGCCCCCTATGCCAGATATTAGTCCATGTGACCACTTCCCATATGAACGTAATCCCTTTAGGGGTTTTCTTGATGCAAAAATGCTCGGCCTCCTGTCCTCTGGACTCCTGAAAAGTTCATTTTCGAAATGCTAAAATTCCTTATTTCTAGGATTTCTCCTCCTATCGCGATTTCGGGTCTTCCAACACCGGAATGCTTGGCTCTTTTGGTCTTCAGGATTCCCGAAATGCTGAATTCTGGTATCTCGAAATACCTCCCCCCAGTTCTTCACTTTTCGTGATTTCGGAGTTTCAATCCCTGAAAAACCTTTGAACCCTTGTCTTCAGAACTCCTGAAGTTCTGAACTCCAATACGTCGAAATGACGCCTCCCACAAATCCTTTTGGAATTCACATTTTGGGTTCTCCCATTGCAAGGTCTCCTCTGCCCCTACTCTCTCGCACTTCCGGTATTTCAAATGCCGAAGTGACGATACGACCCTTTTTACTCCTGGCCGAGATCAACAGCTGTGATCCACTCCCAGATCAATAATCTTGATCTTTTCGGGATTTTCCTCCCTAAGATCTCGGATCTCTTGTCCTCAGGATTTCTAAAATCATGATATCCGGTATGCTGAAATGCTCCCAGTAATAATCTTCTGAATGTTTTCGGGACTTCGCGTTTCAGAATTTTGCGAATCCCATTGCACTAAGCCTTCGCTGACCTCTATACTTCCGGTACCCGAAATACTGAAGTACCCTCCTGCTGCCACGTGTCCTTTCCTTGGATGCTTCCGATCCTCTTTCGGATTTCAGGACTCGATGATCCCTGTGGCATAATTCCTCTATCTTCTCGATTCCCCGGTATCTGAAAACCTAGTAGACTCCCCGATCTCCACCACGTGTCCTCCTACGAAGGGACGGTCTAGATTGTTTTCGAGACTTCGCCATTGACGAAGTCAAAAGACTCCCCTCTGTGTTTGTCGGTGTCTGAATCCACGAAATGGGTGATATCGCGACACGTGTCCTCCTCTAAACGAACGACTCAGATCTTTTCAATTATTTTGGGACTATCTCTATGGAGTGTCCCGACCTTTCGTCATCAGGACCTCCGAAATCCCAAAGTCCAAAATCTCGATACGTTCGCTATTTTGGGAATTTTCTCCTCTTCTCACGAGGGTTTAAACCTCGTGCAACTCTCCATAGATCTGAAACCTATCGGTCCATTTACCCAGATCTGATGGCTCTAACCTGCTTTTCCGCTGCACCCTTCCTACACTGCCTGGACATGAATCCATGGTCCAGATCTTCTCAGCCGATCCGACGATATCTGTACTCCCTCTGAGCATGTGTGTTCTTCCTGAACTTTGGAAGACCTTTCCACGTTATCAAAGGCCTTGACCTTTGCTTCTTTTCTCTACAAGCTCCACAGTCTTGAATCCCACCTGCGTATTTGAAGACATTGTCCCTCCTGAGCTTGGTCTTCTCTAAAACCTTAAAAGGTTTCCATGACTCCTACTCTCCTCACAGAGTCTCTGCACACTAATGTGTTATCTATAGTGAGCTTTATCACTGGCCTAGATCTTCTAAGGAACTTAGTCCTTTTACCTTCTCTTTCAGATGGAGAATCTGATGCCTTCTTGGCAGTTTCTTGCTCAAGCAACTCCTTGCTAAGTCTCTAGGGTGTTCAACAACCCTGTGAAGGTCCTGTTCCTTGGACACTTCTTTCCATTCCATAACTCAAAGGAGTCCTTTCTGTGCACTCTGGCACCTACTCAATGCCCTCCTAGCAGAGTGTCTAGAATCCCCAGTGATTCTGACTTCCTATTGAACTCACAGTAGAGTTCCTCCTCAATGCGACTAGTGCATATGCTCAATGACCACCTGGCAGAGTTCTTGCAGAATCTCATAGCGATTTTGTCTCCCACCGTGTCTTCCTCTACACAGTCTTGCCTTCAAGTTGTTTAGTAACCTTGAGGTCTTCTCCCTAAGCTAATGACTCCAGACAGTGTACCCTCCTGGCATGTCTTTGTCCAAATTCCGTAGAACTAGAAGTGCTCTCTAAGGATTGGCTATCAGAACCCGCAGTGTTTTGTCACACCCTCCTGGTTTGAAGCCTCCAATATCTCCAACCCTGAAATCAAACAACTCCTACAAATGAATACCTATCCATACATCTACAGCATATAAAAAACACACATATACATTCACACAACACAGTAATATGCAGAAAAAACTGCTTCTATTTGTATTAATCAAATGCCTCCTTTACAAAGGTGTTCCGAGAGTGGACTGTAACAAAGTCTCAGCTCCTTCTCTCTCTCTCTCTCAGATTCTCTATGCTCTCTAAGAATAAATCAAAACAAGACCAAAAAGATCTTTTACATGAGGGGGTTCTTCGAGCTCTTCCCTCCAAATCTACCTACCCTATTCAATTTACATTAACTCTACATTGAATGGGTTGTCTAGTCGAGATTGGATCTTAGATTGCAACCTTACAACCATTAAAGGCTATCTATGGTTTTTCTTGTGCAAAGGCGTGGCTTCATGGATCAACGACCTTACATGCATTTAATTACATTTAAATTTAAATTTTAAAATGTGAGAGGGATAGCACCTCTTCTCCTCATTGAATGCGTGTGTAGATGTGGGATGGCTGACTGATGCATGGCTGGCATGGAGAGATACTCTTGCATCATACTCCTTTGCTGCAAAATTCATGAGCTCCTGCTCATGAGCTTCCCATATCAGCTATTGAAATCCTCCTAGATCCCAAAAAATTCTTGGGAACTGTTCATCTGGTCCACTTCCCTGCTGCTTCCGCTTCTTTGCTTCTACTGTTGCTTCTCTTATGCCCAACTTCTCCTTGCTTACAATCTCTACTGATCTCAACATCAACCATCTGATGTCTTCTATCATCTCATCCAGCTACTGTAATGGCTGGTTCTATCCATGCAGTCTCCTCAACTACATTTTCTTTTTGCAAATGGGTAGAACATCACGATCTCCCATGTCATCTTCTTCATCCTCTATGGCCTCAACTTGCCACCTTGTTGCAGATTTTAGCTCTGCAGTCTCCTCATTGAACTATTGTTCAACTTCCTCTTATGACAACTCAACTTCTACCAGTTCTCCTGCTGGTGTATCTCCAGATTCCTCCAGCTTCTCCTCAGACTGGAATCCTCCTTCATCTACCTCCAACTTGACTTGTTGGATGTGCATGCCCTACATTATTACCCTTCTCTCTAGGGATTCAATCTCTTTGCACAGATCAGCAAGACTCATGCTGTCTGTCTCTTCTTTGGCCTCTTCTGTAGCAAGCTTCAGTGTTGCAATCATAGCCTTTTCAGCTTCCCAGTTGAAAATTTTGAGCCATTCCTCAGAATGATCATCTTCTTCTTCTGCTTGGGTAGTCATCAGTGGCTTCTCTAATTCTTATTTATCTCTGACAGTCTCTACTAGCTGTCGGTCTTTTGTTGTTTCCTTAGAAACACACATGCTGGCCTCATCTGGGCTATATGGCAGGAATACCTTTATCCCTCTGATCATCAGAATTTTTTTCTGATCTTCTCTCTCTGTCAGCTCCTCTGGCTGATATGAAATCACCTCTGAGCTCATATGTTCTCCCTTGTCCTTCTAGCAGTTTATGAGATCCTGCAGTGATCTCATCTTATTTCCATCCTGGCAATATGAAATTTCCCCCGCTGTCCTCTTGACAGTCTATGATATCTAGCAATGATCTCATCTCATTGCCCTCTTAGCAATTGGGAACTTCTATTCTGCCCTCTTGGTAGTATTTTTGATCTTCAGCCGATCCTGTGTCATCCTCACTATTGATACTTCTCCCAGCTTCTAGTTCACAAACCTGAACCATTCTCTCTTTCGGTCTATTGAGGGTTTCAACATGCCTCAACCATATTTTCAACATCCTCTGACTGGCCATTTTACCCTCATGTTCATGGGCCATTCATACACCCATCGCGACCTTGCATCCTACTACATCTGCAATTCAAGTTCATCCATCCTTGCCCTGATCTCAGCAAGCTCCTTGTCCCATTAAACATTCTCTTGCCATTGATGGATCTTCATTCCACCATGCTTATGACCTTTAGTATCCATCTCGCTGTCCTCTGTCTGCCCTCCTAGAAAAATTGTTGCTGTCACTCTACAACTGAGATCTTTCAACCTTTCCTTATAGTCCTCCTGACTATCTTCCTTGACTGTTGCGTACTTGTAAACAATCACCACAGAGTTTCTTCAACACTTTGTCTATTCTCCTTGCTTCACCTAAAATAAATGAAGTCCTTCTCTGATACCACTTTGTATATTAGAGTGTTTTCCTTCCTCCTCTCTCTGCCTAAAATATACAAATAGAGTCAAACTATGATACCAAATGATGCAGACCCCCAAACCCTCATATCCAAGGTCCGTGCAGGATAGTTCAAATTTCCCTTCTGAGCCAAAGAGACTCTTTTAGATTCCTATCGAGACCTCAAATTTCGATCCATAGGTCCTTCACATGAAAACCCCACCTACACAAACATGCATCAGGTGCAAGCTTCTCCTTCCCACGGTGACGAAATATGACCTTTAGTCTTTTCCCAAAAAGTAATTTCGGGTTTCGGGACTTTGCAAGTCCTGATGTCGAGAGTCCTTGACTCGATCTCCTGATCTCCAAAATACTGAAATGCAGAAATGGTGTTCACATTTATTATCCCCCTGGGTCAGATCTTAGTCCATGTGACTACTTCCCATATGACCGTATTCCCTTTCATGGTTTTCTCGATGCAAAAACGTCGAGCCTCCTGTCCTCTAGAATCCTGAAAAATCGATTTCCAAAATGCCAAAATTCCTTGTTTCCCGGCTTTCTCCTCCTATCATGATTTTGGGTTTTCCAACATCGAAATGATTGGCTCTCTTGGTCTTCAAGATTCCCAAAATGATGAATTTCAGTATCCTGAAATACCTCCCCCCGATTTTTCACTTTTCGCGATTTTGGTGTTTCAATCCCCCAAAAACTCTGAACCCTTGTCTTTGGAACTCCCGAAGTTCTAAACTCTGATATGCTGAAATGATGCCTCCCGCAAATCCTTTCAAACTTTGTGTTTCAATCTCTCCCATTGCAAGGTCTCCTCTGCCCCTTCTCTCTCGCACTTCCGGTATTCGAAATGTCGAAGTGACGATACGACCCCTTTTACTCTTGGCCGAGATCAACGACTGTGATCCACTCCCAGATCAACAACCCTGATCTTTTCGGGATTTTCCTCCCTAAGAGACCGAATCTCTCATCCTTACGGTTTCAAAAATCTCGATATCCGGTATGCCAAAATGCTCATGGTAATACTCTTCTGAACGTTTTTGGGACTTTGTGTTTCAGAATTTCACGAATCTCATTGCACTAAGCCTTCAATGACCTCTATACTTCTGGTACTCGAAGTACCCTCCTGCTGCCACGTGTCCTTTCCTTGGACGCTTCCGATCCTATTTTAGATTTCAGGACTCCACAATCCCTGTGGCACAATTCCTCTGTCTTCTCGAATCCTTGGTATCCAAAAACCTGGTGCACTCCCCGATCTCCGCCAAGTGTCCTCCTACGAAGGGATGGTCTAGATCATTTTCGAGACTTCCCCCTTGACAAAGTTGAAAGACTCCCCTCTATGTTTCCTAGTGTCTGAATCCCCAAAATGGGTGATCTCGTGACACATTTCCTCCTCTAAATGGACGGCTCAGATATTTTCACTTATTTCAGGACTATCTCTATGGAGTGTCCTGACCTTTCGTCATCAGGACCTCAAAAATCCCAAAGCCAGAAATCCAGATACGTTTGCTATTTTGGGAATTTTATCCTCTGATCACGAGGGTTTAAACCTCATGGAGCTCTCCACAGATTTGAGGGCTATCATTCTATGTACCCAGATCTGACGGCTCATACCTAGTCTTCCATTGTGCCCTTCCTACACTGCCTGGACATGAATCCATGGTCCAGATATTCTCGGCTGATCTGACGGAAGCTGTACTCCCTTCGAGCATGTGCGTTCTTCCTGAACTTTGGAAGACCTTTCCAAGTTCTCAAAGGCCTCGACCTTTGATTCTTTTCTCTACGAGCTCCACAGTCTTGAATCCCACCTACGTATTTGAAGACGTTGTCCCTCCTGAGCTTGGTCTTCTATGAAACCTTAAAAGGTTTCCATGACTCCTGCTCTCCTCACAGAGTCTCTACACACTAATGTGCTATCTATCCTGAGCTTTCTCACTGACCCATATCTACAAAGGAAATCATTCCTTTTTCCTTCTCTTTCAGATGGAGAATCTGATGCCTTCTTGGCAGTCTCTTGCTCAAGCAACTCCTTGTTGAGCCTGTAGGGTGTTCAAAAACCCTATGAAGGTCCTATTCCTTGGACACTTCTTGTTGTTTCAGAACTCAAAAGAATCCTTTCTATGCTTTCTGGCACCTACTCAATTCCCTCCTAATAGAGTGTCTAGAATCCCCAGTGATTCTGACTTCCTATTGAACTCACAACAGAGTTCCTCCTCAATGCAACCAGTGCATATGCTCAGTGCCCACCTGACAGAGTTCTTTTAGAATGTCGCAGCGATTCTGTCTCCCATTGTGTCTTCCTCTACATAGTCTTGCCTTCAAGGTGTATAGTAAACTTGAGGTATTCTCCCTGAGCTAATGACTCTAGACGGTGTACCCTCCTGGCATGTCTTTGTCCAAATTCCGTAGAACTAGAAGTGCTCTCTAAGCACTGGCTATAAGAACCCGCAGTGTTCTGTCACACCCTCCTGGTATGAAGCCTCAAAGATATCCAAACCTAAAATCAAAAAACTCCTACAAATGCATACCTATCCATACATCTACAGCATATAAAGAACACACATAGACATTCACACAACACAGTAATATGCAGGAAAAAATGCTTTTGTTTGTATTAATCAAATGCCTTCTTTACAAAGGTGTTCCGAGCGTGGACTGTAACAAAGTCTGAAGTCCTTCTCTCTCTCTCTCTCAGATTCTCTATGCTCTTTAAGACTAACTCAAAACAAGACCAAAAAGATCTTTTACATGAGGGGGCTCTTCGAGCTCTTCCCTCCAAGGCTACCTACCCTATTCAATTTACATTAACTCTACATTGAATGGGTTGTCTAGTCCAGATTGGATCTTAGATTGTAACCTTATAACCATTAAAGGCTATCTATAGTTTTTCCTGTGCAAAGGTGCGACTTCATGGCACAATGACCTTACATGCATTTAATTACATTTACATTCAAATTTTAAAATGTGAGAGGGTTGGTGCCTCTTCTCCTCATTTAATGCGTGTGCAGATGTGGGCTGGCTAGCTGGCCCAAGGCTGTCATGGAGAGATGCTCCTGCATCATACTCCTCTGCTACAAAATTCACGAGTTCTTTCTCATGAGCTTCCCATCTCAGCTGTTGAAATCCTCCTGGAGCCCAAACAATTCTTGGGAGCTGTTCATCTGCTCCACTTCCCTGCTGTTGTTGTTGCTTCCGCTGCTTTGCTACTACTGCTGCTTCTCTTATTCCCAACTTCTCCTTGATGGCAGTCTTTGTTGATCTCAACGTTAGCTTTCTGATGTCTTCTATCATATCATCCAGCTGCTGCAATGGCTGGTTCTGTCTATGCAGTCTCCTCAGCTACATTTTCTTTTTGCAGATGGGCATAACATCACGATCTCCCATATCATCTTCTTCATCCTCTGTGGCCTCAACTTTCCACCCTGTTGCATATTTCAGCTCTGCAGTCTCCTCACTGAACTGTAGTTCAACTTCCTCTTCTGACAACTCAACTTCTTCCAGTTCTCTTGCTAGTGTATATCCATCTTCCTCCAGCTTCTCCTCAGACTGGAATCCTCCTTCATCCGCATCCAACTTGACTTGTTGGATGTGCATGCCCTGCACTATCACCCTTCTCTCTAGGTCTTCAATCTCTTTGCACATATCATCAAGACTCATGTTGTCTGTCTCTTCTTTGGCCTCTTCTGCTGCAAGCTTCAGTGCTGCATTCATTTCCTTTTCAGCTTCCCGGTAGAAAATTTTGAGCCATTCCTCAGACTGCTCATCTTCTTCTTCTTCTTGGGCAGTCATTAGTGGTTTCTCTACTTCTTCTTTCTCCCTGATAGTGTCTGTTGGCTGTCGGTCTTTTTTTGCTACCTTGGAAACACACATGTTGGCCTCATCTGGGATATATGGAAGGAATACCTTTATCCCTCTGATCATCAGAATTCTCTTCTGATCTTCTCTCTCTGTCAACTCCTCTAGCTAATATGAAATCACCTTTGATCTCATCTGTTCTCCCTTGCAATCCTGGCAATATGGGATTTCTCTACTGCCTACCTGACAGTCTATGAGATCCCGCAGTGATCTCATCTTATTGCCCTCCTGGAAAAATGAAATTCCCCCACTGTCCTCTTGACAGTGATATCATCTCATTACCCTCTTGGCAATTGGGAACTTTTGTTCTGCCCTCTTGGTAGTCTTTGTGATCTTCAGCCGATCCCATGTCATCCTCACTACTGAGGCTTCTCCCAGCTTCTGGTTCACACAGCTGAACCATTCTCTCCTCTGGTTTGTTGAGGGTTTCAGCATGCATCAACCATATTTTCAACAGCCTCTATTGTCTTTTGACCACCAATTCTCTGACTAGCCATTTTACCCTCTTCTTCATGGGCCATTCATATACCCATCGCAACCTTGCATCCTTCTGCATCTACAATTCAAATTCATCCATCCTTGCCCTGATTTCAGCAAGCTCCTTGTCCCATTCAACGTTCTCATGATGTTGAAGTATCTTCATTCCACCACGCTTATGACCTTCAGTAGCCATCTCGCTTTCTTCTGTCTACCCTCCTGGAAAAATTGTTGTTGTCAATCTACAAATGAGAGATTTCAACCTTTCCTTACAGTCCTCCTGACTGTCTTTCTTGACTGTTGTGTACCTGCAAACAATCACCACAGAGTTTCTTCAACACTCTGTCTTTTTAGCTTACTTCACCTAAAATAAATGAAGTCCTGCTCTGATACCACTTTGTATATCAGAGTATTTTCCTTCCTACTCTCTCTGCCTGAAATATACAAATAGAGTCAAGCTATAATACCAAATGATGTAGAACCCCAAACCCTCAGTTCCAAGGTCCGCACAAGATCGTTCAAATTTCCCTTCTGAGCTGAAGCGACTCTTTTAGATCCCTATCGGGACCTCAAATTTCAATCCACAGGTCCTTCCCATGAAAACCCCACCTACACAAACATGCATCAGGTGTGAGCTTCTCCTTCCCATAGTCACCGAATATGAACTTCGGTCTTTTCGCAAAAAGTAATTTCGGGTTTCGAGACTTTGCAAGTCCTGATGTTGAGAGTCCTTGACTCCTCGATCTCCCGATCTATGAAATACCGAAATGTCGAAATGGCGCTCATATTAATTATCCCCCTGGGCTAGATCTTAGTCCATGTGACCACTTCCCATATGACCGCAGTCCCTTTCAGGGTTTTCTCGACGAAAAAACACCCAACCTCCTGTATATCGAAGTGCCCTCCTGTTTCCACGTGTCCTTTCCTTGGATTCTTCTGATCCTATTTCATATTTCGAGACTCCACGATCCCTGTGGCATAATTCCTCTATCTTCCTGAATCCTCGGTATCCAAAAACATGGTGTACTCCTCGATCTCTGCCAAGTGTCCTCCTATGAAGGGATGGTCCAGATCGTTTTCGAGACTTCCCCATTGACAAATTTGAAAGACTACCCTCTGTGTTTCCCGGTGTTTGAATCCCTGAAATTGGTGATCTCGCGACACACGTCCTCCTCTAAATGGATGGATTAGATCTTTTCTCTTATTTCGGGACTATCGCTATGGAGTGTCCCGACCTTTCATCATCAGGACCTCAGAAATCCCGAAGTCCAAAATCCCGATACATTCTCTATTTCATGAATTTTATCCTCTACTCACGAGGGTTTAAACCTTGTGTAACTCTCCATAGATTCGACGACTATCAGTCCATGTACCCAGATCTAATGGCTCATAACTGCTCTTCCGCTGTGCCCTTCCTACACTACTTGGACACGAATCCACGATCCATATCTTCTTGGTTGATCCGACGACAACTTTACTCCCTCCGAGCATGCGCATTCTTCCTAAACTTTGGAAGACCTTTACAAGTTCTCAAAGGCCTCAACCTGTGATTATTTTCTCTACAAGCTCCACAGTCTTGAATCCCACCAACATATTTGAAGACGCTATCCCTTCTAAGCTTGGTCTTCTCTGAAACCTTAAAAGGTTTCCATGACTCTTGCTCTCCTCACAGAGTCTCTGCACACTAATGTGCTATCTGTCTTAATCTTTCTCACTGGCCCAGATATTGAAAGGAACTCAGTCCTTTTTCCTTCTCTTTTAGATGGAGAATCTAATGCCTTCTTGGCAGTCTCTCGCTCAAGCAACTCCTTGCTAAGCCTGCAGGGTGTTCAACAACCCTGTGAAGGTCTTGTTCCTTGGACACTTCTTACCATTCTAGAACTCAAAAGAGTCCTTTCTGTACGCTCTGGAACCTACTCAATTCCCTCCTGGCAGAGTGTCGAGAGTCCCTAGTGATTCTGACTTCCTATTGAACTCACAACATATTTCCTCCTCAATGCAACCAGTGCATATGCTCAATGCCCACCTGACAGAGTTCTTGCAGAATCCCACAGTGATTCTGTCTCCCACCGTGTCTTCCTCTACACAGTCTTTCCTTCAAGGTGTTCAGTAACCTTGAGGTCTTCTCCCTAAGCTAATGACTCCAGACGATGTACCCTCATGGCAAGTATTTGTCCAAATTTCGCAGAACTGGAAGTGCTCTCTAAGAACTGGCTATAAGAACCCACAATGTTCTGTCACACCCTCTTGGTATGAAGCCTCAAAGATCTCCAACCCTAAAATCAAACAACACCTACAAATGCATACCTATCCATACATCTACAACATATAAAGAACACACATAGACATTCACACAACACAGTAATATGGAGGAAAAACTGCTTCTGTTTGTATTAATCAAATGCCTCCTTTACAAAGGTGTTCTGAGTGTGGACTATAACAAAGTCTCAGCTCCTTTTCTCTCTCTCTCTCTCTCATATTCTCTATGCTCTTTAAGACTAACTCAAAACAAGACCAAAAGGATATTTTACATGAGGGGGCTCTTCGAGATCTTCCCTCCAAAGCTACCCACCCTATTCAATTTACATTAACTCTACATTGAATGGGTTGTCTAGTCTAGATTGGATCTTAGATTGCAACCTTACAACCATTAAAGGCTATCTACAGCTTTGCTTGTGCAAAGGCACGGCTTCATGGCTCAATGACCTTACATGCATTTAATTACATTTACATTCAAATTTTAAAATGTGAGAGGGTTGGCACCTCTTCTCCTCATTGAATGCATGTGCAGATGTGGGCTGGCTAGTTGGCTCATGGCTGGCATGAAGAGATGATCCTGCATCACTAGTCATGGTTGAGACAAGCAGTTGATGAGTTGGCACATACATGAGGTGTATATTTGATGATGTTGGTACATATTGATGAGTCATTGTTGATGAGAATTTGACACATGATTGGTATATACTTGGTACATTCTTGGATGCATTTGTTTATGGTACATGTTGGTTACAGGTTGTTTGACATAGGTTGGTGCAAGGTTGATGCACTTGTTTACGTTGAGCAAGCTTGAAAGAGATCCATAGACACACAAATAGATGATGAAATACCAATCCTTGATGAGGAAAACTATTCTACTTGGAGAATAGAGATGAGAGTGTATTTGAAGACAATGGGAGCAACTATTTGGAAGGCAGCCATTGGTGGATCAGTTCCATTGAAGAACAAGTCAAAGTTTGCAACTCAAAGGGAAGTAAAGAAGAATGATGCATTGTCTCTCAAGACCATTCTTAGTGGACTTTCAAGCCCTATCAAAGAGAGCATGGGACAATGAACTTCCGCCAAGGATCTATGGCTAAAGCTAGAGGAGACATATCAAAAAAGGAAAGAAGATGTTGAGGACTACTTCGTCAATATTATCAAAGGTAAATAATCTCTAACTCTTGATTGCATATGTGATGATTTTGAAGGAAAAGAACGATGTGCCAATGTTGGCAAGAAGGAAGATATTGAAGATACTTCAAATGAAGGTAAAGAATTTCCAAAGACTCTTGATTGCATTGATTCAAAATGTGATGATGTTGAATTTTTCTTAGGTGAAGAAGATGATCTAGAAACAATTTGTGTAAAGTTTGATGATAGTTATCCCATGGAAAGAATAGAATAAAATCTATTAGAACTTCAAAAGGAAATTGAAGAGGGTTTATATAGATATAGAAGTGATCATTTTTATACACACTATAACTATCTTTCGGATAACACTAAAAAGTTTCTTAGGAGGAGTCAAAGGTACATATTGATGTTAAAGGAAATGTTTAAAGAGAGAAATAAGACTCAACTAGAAGAAAAGGAAGAATAAATCACAATACTAAAGAATGAAAAATAAAATGTGAAGGTAGTGTTAGGATATTTAGACACTTAGGAGTTAGTTAAGATCTACTTGGTCTAATATGTCGTTAGTTAAAAGTGTGTTTCTTAGTATGTTTCTTTAGTATGCATTAGTATGCATTTGTAGTTAGGAAATCCGATGGTCACGATATCTTCCCGACATAGAGTGATCCGACGGCTCATACTCTCCTTAATCTTAATGGCCATTGATCTGTGGCTTAGCACCCGATTGGTCCATGATCTCTATTTAAAGAGCATGGAGGGTCATTTGTCGAGGATTGATTGTGAAAAACTCTCTTGTAAAATCTCTCTGTAATATTTTTCTTTGCATTAATAAACTACTCCAAGTGGTCGCATTAGCTGGGGCCGTGGATGTTTCTCCGTAGGGGTTTTACCACGTGAAAACATAGGTGTGTTGATATTTGATCGGGTTATGTGAGTGGTTACTGAAGGTGTTCATCCTCTGTTGGGTTACCTGTGTTTTCGAACATGGTATCAGAGCCTGTTTGAAGACCCTCTCCTGTTGTAGATCGAGATCGTGAAGCCGATTTTCCTCATATCCATTTTCTATCATTTGCATACATTTTTGGGATGATAGGACTGTTCCATTGCGTCGAGAGCACTCGTTTCATTCACTAACACTTTTCGTTTCACTCGAAAAGGTTTCCGTTTGTCCAAGATACGTTCATTACAGTTAGATTCAGAGGTATAAAGCCTGAGTACGCATTTTTTAAAATTTCTGCAAAGTTTTATTTTGATTTTATTTCAGTTTTCATTTTTTATTTCTGGGTTGCTACTCTTTTAGATCTCTGTATGCTCTTTGACCCATGTCCTGTGCGATCTTGGAAAATCAGAAACAGATAGGAAAAGGTGCATCTTCCGGGTAAGCTAACTGATATCTAACCCTTGTTGTCATCGATAAGCGAAATTTTTTTCTTGTGTGAAAATAGTTTTTTTTTTAGCATGCTCTCCAAGGCCATCTTCCACAACAACAACAACAACAAAAAAAAAACCCCAATCCTCCTTTTGAACATTACAATATGTTTTGCTAGACTATTTGGTTAAAACTTGCCTTATTAAGTAAGAGGTATTGAGTTCAAGTCTCTCTTTTGTTACTTTTTTTGAAAACGTTCATGCTAAAAATTGTAAAGTGCATTTCACTTCAAGTATAAAAGTGAATCACTATAAATAGCTTTATATTTTATTTTAGAGTTATTTATTTTGCATGCAACTTTTCTATTATAAGGTAACTTCATTGTAAAAGTGTTCCCCACTTCTCTTTATAAAAGTGGGTCACTTCATAAAGTAGCTTACACTATCACGTGGTTATTTGGTCACCGTTTATGCCTTTTTTTAAAAAGGGCATAACTCTTACATCAGAAGTCTATTTTCAGTGCTGTTTTTTTTTAAACTGCATAACTTTTCGAGATATTTCCATCTAGATCATTAGTTTCAGTTTTTAAATCCACATTATCTTCATATTTAATATGGATTCTACAAGTAATATCTTACTTACGAGCAACAACTACTTCCAATGGAGATCCCATATGGAAGATTTATTAAGAAGTAAAGGCTTGTACCAGATTACCTTGGGAAAGGAAACAACCCCCACTGATGATGATAAGAAATACAAATGGGATAATAGGAATGACGAAGCACGTGGACTAATCGGAATGTCCATCTCTCCTGATTTAAGGTACCACCTTCAAGGAATTGATGACCCCGGAGAAGCTTGGAACACAATTGAATCTGTGTTTGGTAAACTTAATATTGTTCAAGAAAAACAATTAGAAAATCAAATACTGACCTTGATTCCAAGTGATTTTTCTTGCCTTGGAGACTATCTATCTAAATTTAAAACACTCAAAATTTTATGTGAAGAATGTAAGATAGTAATGGAGGAATAATGTTGCATATATCTTATTCTTTCTAAGCTAGGTAGTGCATATTTTGTGTTTGTATCAACCTTTTATGACATGAAAGAGGTTCTAGGGAAAGCTTATGTAAAACCCACCCTTGAGTCCTTTTGTACTTATTTGATTAGAGAGGAAGATAAGCTTGTACAACTTGGAGTGATCAACACTGTCGGTACCTCAAACAAAGCCTTAGTTGTTTAGTAGAAAGATAAACCCAAGTATCCCAAGAAGCAACATCCTCGCTATAACAACAAACAACCTAAGGGTCCCAAACCCACTTAGACAACTTTAGCTCCTAATGGGGACAAAGGATCAAAATATAAAAGTAAGAATACTAACAGACATTGCAACTTTTGTAATAAAGATGGTCATGATGAGTCCAAATGTTTCAAGAAGATGGCAACCTTAGAAGCAGCGATGAAGAAGCACAACATAAGTATTGATTCTTCTTCTACTTCTTCTTCTCATGGACATGCACTTTCTACTTCTGTTTTTTCCTTCAATACAACTTCTACTACTACTTCTTCTTTTGATGAGTGTCTTATTGATTCAGGAGCATCTTATCATATGGCTAAGGATAAAGCCATATTTTTTGCTCTAAATGAATGTAACACCAAGAAAATATTTGTTGGTGATGATAGATCT
>JZKD02S0567469.1:152552-164641 GCA_000966675.3 Picea glauca | reverse complement strand
CAAAGAAGTCAAAGTGACCTAAAAGAAGAAATAATTATTTAAATGATAAATTAAAGTGACAAAGTCAAGGTGGATTATTTAAATAATAAAGAGAAGTGACAAAATCAAGAAGGAACATTTAAATGATAAAGTATTAGAGAACCTTCTATTTATGGAAAGTGGTTAACCCTAAAAATAGGGAAAATAGGTTAAGTGACCTAAAAGAAGAAATCATTATTTAAATGATAAAGTAAGGTGACAAAGTCAAGGTGGATTATTTAAATAATAAAGTGAAGTGAAAAAAAATCAAGAAATGATAAAGTAAGATGAGAAAATCAAGAACGAATATTTAAATGATAAAATAGTGGAGAAATTTCTATTTATGGAAAGTGGTTAACCCTAAAATAAGGAAAATAGGTTAAGTGACGTAGAAATCGGTTAAGTGACATAGAAATGGGTTAAGTGACCTAGAGGAGGAATCTATAAATAAGATAGCAATGGCCTCTTGTAGATCATCCTTTTTGTGGATCAATGGAGAGCTTCTTGTGACAATATCTTTTGGAGTATTGATGGAGAGCTTCTTGAGCATTTTTGGTGTGGGACACTTGAGAATATTGAATATATATAGGTGAATGAGGTAATCAAGGATATCTAAGCCAGATTTTAGAAGGAAGGTGAAGAAAAGAGGGCCGGAATTGAAGGGAGGATAAATTCTTTTGATGATGCTTTCTAAGGTATGTTATTTACAGGTCATCTCACCATTTTCGCTATAATTTTTTTTCTATAATGATTCAGACCGTGACATTTCTATGCCATTGAGAAAAAATACCCAAGTATCTGTGGTAAAAAATTCATCTTTTGGGTCGTTTATTTTGGGAGTTACACTCCGTGGAAAATAGGGTTTGTGGCTAGTCCTGAAACTAGTCAAAAACAGGTGTTTCGGGTAAAAACGTCATAACTTACTCATAACAGATCCAAATTCAGTGAAACCAAATGTGGTGGTTAGGTTTAATTTTATAGTATTCTTTGTAACCATTTTATATCATCTAATAAATATTCCATGTGGGGCATGGTCTACAAGGTTTCCCTCTAGAATAAGCCAGAACTCAACAAGGTATGCCATTTTTGCTATAACTCATTTTATGAGAGGTTCCAAGTAGTGACACTTGGAGGAATTTCATAAAACACACTGAAAAACATTGTATATCAGTTTCATAGTTTTATTCATTACAAGTACAAATGTATGATTATTTTAAGTTGGGGTTGTTGACTAATCCAAAAGTAGTCATGGTTGAGACAAGCAGTTGATGAGTTGGCACATACATGAGGTGTATAGTTGATGATGTTGGTACATATTGATGAGTCATTGTTGATGAGTATTTGAAACATGATTGGTATATACTTGGTACATTGTTGGATTCACTTGTTTATGGCACAGGTTGATTACAGGATGTTTGGCACAGGTTGGTGCATGGTTGTTACACTTGTTTATGTTGATGGATTGATATCTGTTGAGGATTGTTGCCTCATCTCAGTTGGTGCTGAGAATGTAAGCCAAGTCTTGCATATAAATATGGTTCTCTTGTAGAGTTGTAGTCTATTCAGTTGTTGCTGAAAAACCCCTGGATTGAAGTCCATAATAAAAATAAAAAATGTACATGCATCTTGTGTTCTTTGTGTTCCTTGTGGAGATGATATGTTGATGATATGTTGCTGATATATGTTGCTGATATGTATTCACATCTAACTTATTATAAATGAAATAAATGAGTAATGAGAAAATGTTGAATGTTAACTAAGGAGTTTTTGTGTAAGAGGGAAGTTTTAGGAAAAATATCCCCACACTCATTCACCCCCCGCCCCTCTATGTGTGGTATGTGTGTCCAAAAAATATTACTAAAATTCATGACATAATGATTATTACAGTGAATACATTAAATATTGAATCCTCTTACCAAGGGACGATATTCATAACCACCTTCAGTGTGCCCCTTCTCCCTGCAATGTCTTTGAGTTATTGTTATTAAAAGTTTTTTTTTTGCAAGCATCTGCAATCATAGCAAGGGAGATAACATTTTCCATCACCCCTTGCCTCTAATGCCGCTCTTAACTGAGAAGGCTTCCTATCATTTTCGTTCATAGTGACAAATCCTTGTCTTGACAAGTAATTGTCTTACCTACACCATACCAAACAGTAAGTTGTCAAATTTTTATATTTTAACTACTCCTTTCAATTGTGATATGTTTATTTATAGTGACCTACAATCCTCACAATTATTTCTTCTAAGACATTTTTACATGTTTTTTTTTATTAATTATCAATTAACTATTAAGATAGATATGATTCAATTTGTACTATAGAGTAGTGTGTACTAAATAACCATAAAAAATAATTACACACCATTTAACGAAAGTGGTCAAAATTTCTCGAACATGAATCACTCGACACCATACACTAGCCTCTAAGTTGTTTTGTAGACAAAATGTCAATCTTTGAAATTCACCAGTAAAAAAATAATGCCAACCACTTGTCATCAACAATTGGGTTGGGTTGGTTTAAATTATGATGTGTTGATTTTCATATACATACAATGGTCACAATTTTATGCTACTTACAATGGTCACAGTTTTATTTTCTAAGACACTTTGGCATGTTCTCATTTTTCATTATCTGACTAGTAGATTTCATCATGTTATCGTAGATTTCGTCATGAATTTTTTTATATTTTAGATATTGATCCTTATTAATAGTGTATAAACAAGTTACATCAACTACAAACTAAAGTTAATCACTACATCTAGAATTGCATGTGATTATAAAAAAATGAGAGAAACAACATCACATATAAGAAAAGGGTATGTGGATTTTATTGAGAAAGTTGAAACAAATATGCTTTATTTATATTGGAAGACTATGGTATATAATCATAAGTTCATTTGTTAAAGGTGCTTAGTCATAAGCCGAGAAATTTAAAGGTCGCTAACCATAAGCTAAGATGGTTGAAGGTGGTTAGTTAAAAGTGATTGTTATGTGTCTAATCAGGACATAGATAACATCTTTATAATAATTTCATATGTTTACAAATGTTTTATTTATATAATAACGACATATATACCTAGCATAAGTTTAGGGTTAGTGTTTATGTATCTTATTGTTATAAACATGAGTTTCCTCCCTATCTTATTTATACCATAACTGATCATTTATCAATATAACAATCAACTTCAAGATTTTATTCATGGATATTTCTTCCTTTATTTAATTGAATTAGTAAGTACTAGCCAACCATTAGGTGTGCAAGTATCCCAACCATTATTGTCACTATCATATTATTTTCAATTTATGCAAGTGTGATACCTTTTGGGTACTAAGGATGTAACAAGTGGTATCAAAGATTCAATCAACCTTTGTTGGTGTTTTTTTGTTAGTTCTTAAAAATAAAAGAGCAAAGAAAATGACAATCAATTATTGTCATTTCACTGATTAGGGTTGATTTTCAAGAGCAATTCCATATCTTTATCAATGAAAAGAGATATACATTATAGCTACAATTGAGGGGAAAAGTGTATGTGGATTCCATAAACCTGGAATATTATGGAATCCACATACCCTTTTCCATAGAATACACTAACTAGATCCAAAAACCAAAGACATGAAATATGGTACTACACATATAATATATTATCAAGGAAAAAACAAGCTACATGAAATTTGGACATTTGAACAAAAATTTACAAGTTAAATGAGTACATCAATAAAAAAAAACATACTAACCTTGCAAGTTCAAAATCTGAGCTATGTAGATCAAGAATTGGATTTGTTCAACCGGTTGGTGGCGGAAAAAATAAATAGCTCAAAAAAAAGCCAAGAACAGTGTCACAACTGTAACAATTGTGTTGCAAAGTCTCTTAAGTTCAAGTATATATAGATCAAGTCAACTAGACGTTAACACTGACCAATGAGATAGGAAAAAATTTTGTCACTATTGCCACGAAAGTTCGTCGCTATTGCCACGAACTTTCGTGGCAATAGTGACAAAAATCCTAACTAGGTTAAAATAACCTATTTGTGGCAATAGTGACTAAAATCCTGACTAGGTTAAAATAACCTATCTGTGGATATTCTGATGAAATTTCGTGGCAATATCAATGAAAATCCATCCCTATTTAAAAAAAATATGAAACTAATGGAAACATGGAACAATTTCGTGGAATAATCCGCCCATATGTACTAGTGCATCATCCAGAGAAGCAATCTCGTTAATAGATCCAGGAGGCAAGTCCTTAAACCATTCCCTGGCATCACCATCGAGGCTTTGTACAAAAACTCTTATCCACACATCTTCATTCTCGATGGGATGAATATCTGCGAATCTATAAAAGGATGAAAGGTGCTCTTTTGTCATTGTGTCTCCCTCCCCTATGAACTGGGGCATATAATCAAGGCAGTCTGTGGCTGGGAGAGAATTCATAGGATGCGGTAAGACCAGAGGGGCGTATCTAGCATCCAATATCTTATCCATCATGTTCCTAGGAGGATTAGCACTTGCCATTTGGATTTGAAATTGAGGAGAAACAGGAGGAGATAGAGTCTGGAAAGGTGAGACATGAACTAAATTTCTGGGAGAAGAAGGAAATAGCTGAGTGTTTTGGAAAAATACTACAGAGTTGGGAGGAATAGAGGCTTATCTTGCAACAAATATAACAGGGGAAGGGATAGTAAAACCTGGAGTGGGAAAATATCCTAAGGTCCTGGGTCTAAGCCAAGGTACAACTTCAGGGGAAATAGGAGTGACAAATACTTCCAATCCAAAATCAGAAGGAGAAAAATCAACAGGAACACTCCCAAACTTTAGACTTAGGAAAAATCCAATATAGGGAAACTCCAATAGACGATATAACAAGGAAACGAGAAGAAGATATTGGAGTTTCTACAAAAGGATAGCGAAAATCATCAGAAATACCTGGTTCAACAATATAATTGCTTTCTCAGAGGGCCTTTACCTTTCTGATAATTTTCATTGGGTCAAATTTAGGTGTTGCTAGAGTAATCTATGGAGTAGACCTCGTGTGTTTTCCTCTAGAAGCCACATATGAAATAGTGGAGTCTCTAGTGGATTCACATCAATGGATTCGGCAGGTGCACAGTTGCAATCTCTGATGTACTAAGCTCTGATGCACCTTCAAAAATAGTAAGGTTTGTTGTTCAATGCTAGGGAAAATATTCAATTATTCCCCGACAACAACACTAGAAATGTTAGCACGAGAAGTCACCTCTGGATTACGATAGAGGTAAGCCTAGTACCCATCAGTTTATATGTCACAATGAATAAATTTAAGGGTATTCTAATGGACGAAACCTCAGGATTATGTTGCTTTAACTCATTAAATTGGGTTGGTATGCATAAGCAGATGATGTCTTGATCTAACTTCAATCAGTAAGTTGTAATAAAGGTGAGTAGGGGGAAGAACTTGAGGAGAGTGAAGAGGTTTGCTATGGAGATCCGATCTTCCAACAACCTAAAGAGGAAAAAATCAGAAGACAAGATCCTCTTGGTTCAAAGTTTTAAGGAACTGAATGAAATTATCACTGAACTGAAATAAAAAATACATCATAATTCAATAACAACAACCTGACTGGATCATCCATGCCCTTGCAATCAACGTTGGAGGGAAATAAAACATAGAAATTGATTAAAAATGGTCGCGATGTCATTGTGATAAAACCTACATTGCAAAAACATAACTACCCTCGAATGGTTACTCCATGCCCGAGTGTTCTAACTCAATTGTTTGCAGAGATATGAAAATAAACTGACTTACATTAAATAGGAAGTCTCAAATAAAAATACATAACTAGAAGAACTAGAGATTCATTAAAACTTTACAATAAGGGATCCTAGCTCAACCATCGACCATAAAAAAATATCAAAACTAACTATTTATACTCAGAACTACTAGCTCCCACCAGGAGCGTGCTCTGGTCACTGCATTTAAGGCTTAGAGTCTACATTTTCTTCTTTCAAGATGCACTTGCATTCTTCTGTTAGACAAAATATCATATCAATATGGGCTTTGAAGGAAAACCTGCTGACAAGGGAACTTTGGGTTGACAATTTGTCTCCACGGCCAATTATTCCATGCTTTCCATTTATGGAATGAAGTGAGGTTCCAACCACCCCTCTACTTTCATTAACTACTTTCATCAGGATCGGGAAAGGACCTAACACTCATAAACATTCCAGGTGAGCTCACGACTCCTTCGAGTCAATTTTGGTGCCTCGAGGCCACATAGATCTTTCTCTGTGTCCAACTTGGGTGCTTCATCCTTTTGCACGACTCCTTTCCATCGCCCCATATTCATTGTGACCTAGGGTAATGAACCTACACAATTGTGTGATTGCGATCATAAACAAGGGTGGTTTGAATGAAAACTTCTTTTATCCCTGCAATTTACCATGAATCACCACATGCCCTATTCTAAAAACCACTGTTTCGATTCCTCCCCGCCCTTAAAATTTTAAAACATGCGCACCTTCTGACCCCGCAATGGAGCGTGACCATTGATCTTGTGATCTGAGATGAGGCTTCCTGATCAATGGCCCAACTCTGGTTCTTTAGATCAATGAATAGGATGACACGCATCCCTTTGCATCGGACAACCCTGAGTAACATCGACATTTCAGGACTAGATCTTCATGCATTGGTCCATGTTGAAACCTTTGAAACGAGAAATCACAATTTCTCTTATCTGCTGCCACATGCTCCCCTAGTTGGATGACTCAAATCATTTTGAGACTTTGTGTTTCATGAGTTTGCACTATGTTCCATGATGAAATATTTGAGTCGCGAAATCGTTATTTCTTGGATCGAGCAACACTTGTCCCCTTGCATTGGAAGACCCTAATATACCTTTGTCCCAATGGTGCAGATCTCCCTTCACATGCTCGGATCTAACGGTCCATATTTGATCTTCACCTGTGCACCTAGTCATGGATTTCGATGGTCCGGATCTCTCTTTTGATCAATGACTCTGATCATTTCATGAGTCCTCATGAATCTTCCCTTTGACCTTTTTGACTTGCAAAATCACGACTATGTTGATCATGCACCACGTTTCCTTATGAAATGAAGGGTCCAAATTATTTATATTTCACATTTCACAAATTCTCATGAATCTTCCCTTTGACTACTCCATTATGCGAGTCAATGAAATGCTAATATTGTGGGACGTGTCCTTCCCAGGATCAACGTCTAGGATTAGCCTCATGATTTCATAACTCTGAGGCTATACTTCATGAAAATATATGATCCTGATCACCCAATGGCCATCGATCTGATTTTCCTAATGGATCTCTTCTAGTGAAAGTTTATCTTCCTCGCTCGCTTGATTTAAGTCCATACCAGCCTGCTCTAAGTGTTGCACTTGTGCTTATGGCTATGGTTTCTGCAAACAATTATCTGGACGACTGACTGAGGGCTTGGGAGAACAAATGATCAGTGACAGAGGTCAAGAGAGAAGTGATTGGTCTTAGAGAAAACAATTCAATCAAACAGATGAAGGTAGACAAAAGAAAAACTACAACCCGAGAGGAAAAAACTACAATTGGGTTTGCAAAAGGAGGAGAGACAAGAAAAAATACAGACTTAGGTAGAAACCAAAAACCCTTAAGGTTTTGACAAGTTTATGTGATAACACCAAGGTCCTTTATTCATCAATAGTTGGTAGCTTGATGTATGCGACGGTTTGCACAAGAACAGATATTTCACATGAAGTGGGAGTTGTGAGCAAGTATATGAAAAATATAGGTAAATAACATTGGGAGGTAGTAAAGTGAATTCTTAGTTATTTGAGAGGTACTACTACTCATGCATTATGTTTTGGAGGTTCATACACTATTATACAGGGATATGTTGATTCACATATGGCAGGTGATAAAGATAGTAAGATGAGAACCACAAGGTATGTTTTTACTGTAGGTGAAACATTAGTAAGTTGGATTTAAAAACTACAAAAGGTTGTTGCACTTTCAATAACAAAAGTAGTGTATGTTGCTGCTATAGAGGCTAGTAAAGAAATGATTTGGTTATAGAGGTTTATGGAGGAATTGAGAAAGAAGTAGGAGAATAACAGGTTGTACTGCGACAATGAGAGTGCCATTCATCTAGCAAAGAAATCCTCCTTCCATTCAAATACTAAACATATACAACTCAGGTACCATTTCATACGATCCGTCTTGGAAGATGGACATTTGAAGTTGGAAAAGATACATACTAGCCATAATCTTGTAGAGATGTTAACAAAGGGAGTAACCAGGGAGAAACTGATTTCCCACTTAGTTTTAGTTGGTCCTCAAGCATGAAGGTGAAGATAAGAAATTTTCTAGGTCAAAGGTGGAGTATTGTACAATAGGTACAACAATGGTGGAGTTGTTGTGATTAGTCTCCAAGTGGGAGATTTTTGGTTGTGGATCTTGATTATCTTCTTGTTTCATAGGTCTTTTTTTTCAACCATGTTTATACCCCATGAAGACTGTACACCCCGAAATATTGTACACACCTCCACGTTGGGGGGGTAGAAGGGGGAATTTCCCCCCCCTGTGGGTTTCGGGGGACTCATCCCCCTGGTTGGGGGGTCTGGGGGGGAAGCAAACCCCCGAAGAAAAAATTTCCTTGTAAATGTATATTGTAATTTCATAGTAAATTTGGACTGTTCATTATAAGGTCACAAATTTGACGATAGAATTTATGTTAGGTTTTTTTTCCCTAGAAGGCAACCCTCTTTTATGAGGGAATTGTATTAAGGTTATGTATCATTGCAAATATTGTATTCTAAGAGAGGAGATTGTGAGAGAAACAAGAGGAAGTTATAGTGGGTGTGTTGTAGGTTGTATCCCTTCATTTTCTGGATACTAATAAAGGAAGGACCTACCAATTTCTCTGGTGGACGTAGCCCCCACTGGGTGAACCACATATATCTGTGTCTCTATTGTATTGTGTATCTTTTGTGTTTTATTTCAGAATTTATCTTATTTTATTGCTCTGTGATCCTATTTTTATAACAATTGAAACACTCTAGTTTGATCCTTTCTCCTTTCATTTTGATAATCGTGTTGAACCATTTAATTTTTTTGACTCGACTTAGGGTTTGACTGGTTGAGACAATTATTTCTGACTCCAATTAAGGCTTGACTGGTCGAGACTTTTCTTGCTTAGACTTTTATACCAGACTTATTGACATCTACTTGATTCTTTTTGTATCAATTCCAATACCAACTCCATGCCCAACATTGACCATATTGGTCCTCTTTGTCATCAATGCCAACCCCATAATACTAGGTACAACATTCTCCGTCTTTGGAATTGATGGCAACCAAGTAAAACACTTTATTTTTATTAAGGTTTTTACTACTTCTCCACCCCCTTTGACAACAATGACAGAAGAGGTATTTCTCCCCCCCCCCTCCCCAAGGTGATGTTCCCTCTGTGGTGATGTTCCGTATGTCCATGTGTTTCATACTTTTGATGAAAATTTTGTAGTTTTAATGAGGTATGGGAATTACTCCTAATTTTTGCCTATGATTTTCAAAGGTGCTTCTTGGTAGAGGTTTTGTAAATATGTCTTCTATTTGTTCTTTTGTGTCTACATACTCTAATTTCACCACTTTTTGAGCAACTTGATCTCTTAAGAAGTGACATTTGATTGGGATGTGTTTGGTTTTAGAATGCATTACATGATTTTTTGAGATATTTATGGCACTGGTGTTATCACAGTTAATAGTAATAAGATGATCATATCTTACTTGTAAATCTTCTAATGTTTGTTTCATCCAAAGAACTTGTGTGCAACAAGATGCATCAACAATGTATTCTACCTCTGTTGTAGACAATGATCTGAATGTTTGCTTCTTACTTAACAATGATACCAAGGATTCTCCTAGAAAAAATACTCCTCCACTGGTGCTTTTCCTATCATCTATACTACCATCCCAATCTGCATCAGTGTATGCGGTTACAGTGAAGTATTTATATTTTGGATACCATAATCTAAGTTCTAAGGTTCCTTTAAGATATCTGAATATCCTCTTCACTGATTTTAAGTGAGTTTCTTTAGGTGCATATTGGAATCTCCCCACGAGTCCTACAACCTGCATGATGTCATGTCTTGATGTTTTTGAATAGAGCATACTTCCAACCATTGATCTGTATATAGTTTGTTCCACTTTTGGTGAGTCATCTTCTAGGATTAGTTTACATCTAGTGACCATGGGAGTATTCATAGGTTTACTGTCCTCCATTTGGAATTTATTTAGCATTTCCTTGATATATTTTTCTCGGGAAATGAAAATTAATTTTTTTTGTTTGAGTTACATGTAAACCTAAGAAGAAGGAAAATTCTCCCATGATAGACATTTCAAATTCTTCTTGAATTTTGGTTGCAAAGTTTCTACTTGTTATAGTAAGATTACTTCCAAATATGATGCCATCTATATATACCACCACAATAATCATGTTTTGGTCCTCAATTTTTATGTATAAGTTGTTGTCAGTGGTCCCTCTCCTATATCCTTGTTTTTGCAGGTACTGATCAAGCCTTGAAAACCATGCTCTAGGGGCTTGTTTAAGACCACAAAGGGCATTTTCATCTTCCACATATAGTCCTGAGTTTATGTTAACATGAATCCTTTTGGTTTCTCAACATAGACTTTTTCTTCTAGTGTTCCATTAAGGAATGTTGACTTGACATCCATTTGACAAATTTTGAAAATTTTGAAGCATGCAAATGCGAGGAACATTCTGATGGACTTAAGAATTTCTACTAGAGAAAAAGTCTCTTAAAAATCAATACCTTCCACTTGGGCATATCCCTTGCATACTAATATGGATTTTTTATTTATGATATGCCCATTTTCATTGAGTTCGTTCTTGAATATCCACTTAGTTCCTACCACATTCCTCCATTTGGGTCTTGGAACTAGTTCCCAAGTATGGTTCTTCTCTATTTGGTATTCTTCATCCATTAATTTTATCCAATATTTACTTTTGATGTCTTCTTTAAATGACTTATGTTCTATTAGGGATAACATTGCTTGTTCTGAGTTAAATGTGAGTTTCCTTCTTGTTTCCACTCTTGCATTTTTATATCCAATAACTTGACTTTCAGGATGATTCTCTTGAGCCCTTTTTGGTGGGGATTTCGGCAAGGGTGTTTCTTCATCATCTTGATCATCAGTATGGGGTTCATTTTCTTGAGGTTCTTCTTCAACTTCTTCATTATGATATTCTCCATCACTTTTATCATCATATGTTGATATGTCTAGGGTATGACTTGTCTTAACTTTAGATTATCTATATTTAAATTGGCACTTTCCACCATTTTATGTAGTGTTAGGTTATAACATCTATAATCCTTTTTGTTAGGTGAATATCCTAGAAATATGACTTCATCTGATATTGGGTCAAATTTACCTAGATTATCCTCATCATTTTTTATGTAGCACTTACTTCCAAAGGATGTAAGGTATTTCACTGATGTTGGCCTACCAAACCATAGTTCATAAGGTGTTTTTTCATGGTTAGGTCTCAATTGTGCTCGATTGAGTATGTGAATTGTTGTGTATATGGCATCTCTCCAAAACTTATCTAGAAGTTTGGATTCATTCAACATGGTTCTTGCAACTTCTTGGACAATTCTATTCTTCCTTTCATCCACTCCATTTTGTTGTGGAGTCTTGGGAGCTAAAAATTGTCTTTTGATTCCATTATCTTCACAAATATTAATGAACTCTTTAGAGGTGAATTATCCTCCATTGTATGATATTAGAAATTTAACTTTGAGATCTATTTCATTTTCTACAAGGGCTTCGTATGCCTTAAATTTTTCAAAGGCTTCTGATTTTGGAAGATTGGTTGTTGTCATTGATGTCAACCCTAGTCATGGGTTTTGGACCACAAGATTGATAAATTTATTTGGACATGAAGGAAAATGCACATATAGATACAACACCCATGGATGGATAGTATACATCATGCTCTTTCTGGTGGTATGTGGCACATCACGTGGATCCTCATGGTTGAGGAGAAATGAATTTTTGAAGATGACAAAGTGA
>JZKD02S0567469.1:107667-150561 GCA_000966675.3 Picea glauca | reverse complement strand
ATAAATAAACATCATTATACATTCATTTGATACAATTCGAATTTCAGACAGAAGAAGAAGTAAAAGAAGGCCGGATTTCAAGGGAGGATGAAGTCTTTTGGTGATGTGTTCTAAGTATCAACATCTATTTCATTTTCTACAAGGGCTTTGTATGCCTTAAATTTTTCAAAGGCTTCTGATTTTTCCTTTAGAAAGTATACCCATGTCATTCTTGTGTATTCATCAATGACCAACATAAAGTAATGTTCACCATGTATACTTTTAGTTCTAGTAGGACCACATATATCAATGTGAATAAGCTCTAAGGGTCTTGATGAATAATGGTCTTTTGTCTTGAACCTGACTTTTGTTTGCTTCCCTATTTGACAATGTTTACAAATAGGATTTGAAGGATTTATACTCTTTGGCAGATCCCTTACTTCCTCCTTCTTATTGGATTTTATTAAGTTATCAAAGCTTATATTTCCCAACCTTCTATGCCAGAACCAACTTTCATCTTCTTGACCTAAACAACAATTTTCTTCTCCTTCCATGTCAAGGATGTACACATTGGTGGATGTTCTTAGTGCATCTGCCACTAGATTCCCTGTATCTTCTCTTCTTATCTCACATTGGTGAGAATCAAAGGTAAGTATGTGACCTTGATCATATGTTTGACTTACACTTAGGATATTAGGCTTAAGATTTTCTATGAAAAGTACATTTTCTTCTTTGGCATTGTTATTCCTTAGGATAATAGTGCCTTTTCCAAGTATTTAGGGTGACACATTATCTCCAAAGGTGACTTTTCCTTTTTCTTTCTTTGTTAACTTGAGAAATTTTCTTTGATCTTGAGTCATGTTTTTAGAACATGCATTGTCTATATACCACTGACATGCATTGTTTTCAGCATACAGGTCTACTTTACACTCTGCTTTCTCTACTTGGTTTTTCTTCCATACTTTTTTATTATAGGAAATATTTATATCTTTAGCATACTTTGACCATCTACATTCACTGGCTTCATGCCCATAGTTATTACATTTGAAACATTCCATATTGTGATATTGTAAAGGAGAGAACAAATTATATTTTCTTTTATCTGTATTGAACTTCTGACTTCTTCGGACATTTTTTGGATTTTTCCTCCTATAGGCTTTACAATGTACTACTTTGTGTCCAAAATTATTGTAAGAATAAAAATATCCAAGTAATATATATTGATATCTATTAGAGGGATTTCTTATGGTGATTGTATTCTTCTTGTCATCTTTTTCTTTAGTTGGGGGTGTTGATTTCTATTTATTTGGGATGGTCTCCAATGACATCATCCTTTCCTTATTATATTCTCTTTTTAGGGGGATTTTAAGAGCATATGCATAATTGATTGGTCCTTTTACAGAACCTTTTGATGTAGAAATTGAGTCTTGGGTGTATCCCAAACCAATCTTGTTGTTTGGTGACCTCTACCCACTGAGAATTTCATCCAATATCGTTGAACTATTTTCAAATTTTGATCCCTTCTTTTCTTTCTCAAGTTCACCTTTTAGCATCTCAATTTAAACTTCTAGATTCTCACATACTTGTTCTCTATCATTGAGTGATTTTAGAATTACTTCTTCAATTATTTTATCTTTTAGGAGTTGGGACTTCAAATCACTGATGATCTATTCTGATTCTTTGATGGTTCTTGATGCATCTATTTCTCTTGATTGATGTGATTCTTCAAACTCTTGAAGGTGCGCCCTCAATAGCTTGTTCTTATTTTTATACTTTCTTAGTTTCTCTAGAGAACTAATTAGTTTTTATTCTAGGTATTCTTATCCTTCAAATTCAAAGTTTTATTCATCATCTACATCATTATTTTGAGTGTTCATTCCCATAAATAGAAGTTTTGAATCTTCATCTTCACTTTCTTTAGAAGAGATGTTGTCCTCTTTGGTGTAGAGATTCTTATTCTGCTTGTAGTATTTATTTTTGTTCTTTGTCTTACACTTCTTATGTTGTTTATGATTTTGAATTTCTTCATCATTAGTATCCTCCTTCTTGGTATATGGACATTTCTTAAAAAAGTGTCAAACTTTTCCAAAGTTGAAGCATATCAGAGGAAACTTCCCCTTGTATTTACTAGTCCCTTGCTTGAGTTTCTTCATAAAGTTAGATACTTATTGGTGAGATATCTATGATAAATATTCATTAGGTACCTGCTCCTACTTCTTCCTTGATTTTTATGCCTTGAGGGTTGTTTCTCCTTTTGTTGTTTTTTCTTGTCTTGTTCTCATCTAATATGTTGTGAGGATCCCATGTAGTTCATCCACTATGATATTATCAGGCTATGGTATGTCTTCAGGGGTAGAAATTTTGGAATCATACCTCATAGGTAATGATCTCAATATCCTTGAATTTTTTGTCTCCTTCATATATGACCTTCAATTTGTCCCAGATCTCTTTTGATGACTTATAATGCATTACCTTTACAAATATAAGATTAGCTAATCCTCCTAGAATGACATTGATTGGTATTGAATTGTCATTGCATAACTTCTTTGTAAGGGTATCAGTAGGTGGGGTAGACGGTGCAGTATAACCACTTTCAACATCTTTCCAAACACCACATCCAAGGGCCATGAAATGAATTTTCATTTTGACACTCCAGACTGCATAATCATTCCATTTGAACATAGGTGCTTTGTTGTAAGACATTCCCTCTTGTTGATCCATTGCTTTAGAATCTACCTTCCACTTTTTAGACTATCAAGATGACACCTTCTCTTATACCAATTGTTGGAAACTCGGTCAATACTAAGAGGGGTGGGTGAATCAGTATTGGTTAATTATTTAAACTTTTAATAATTTTAACTTATTAAGAACAATTGATCAAGAACAATTAACTTGAATATAAAATCAATACAATAATACAAGTTACAATAATGACTGGGAGACACCAATCTCCTTGTTTAGGGCTTCAACCTTAGGAATCACAAACTCCCTTGTTTTAGGGAACCAACCCTAGGAAGAACCACCTCCCTTATTTTAGGGAACCAACCCTTGGAAGCACCAACTCCCTTGTTTTAGGGCACCAACCCTAGGCATCACCAACTCCCTTTTTTAGGGAACCAAACCTAAGAAGCATAAAATTCCTGTCTTCAAACATTCATCAATAAATGACATTAGTTATTCCTTGCTCCACCCTTCCACCCTCACTTCATAAGTATCTTCGACTTTATTCCTTGGACTATGTACTTGTTTATGATCTTATGATTTAGACCACAAAGACACCTTCCTTTCACCTTGTTTGTATTCTTATATACTTTCCAAAAGGTATAAGGTTGAACCATTGTGTCTTTTAGTAATGAAACATTGCACCCCTTCATATAATTAACAAAAATGGTGATTTCATTAATTTATTTTAATACACAAAATTAGACATTGATTTCATACGAAGATTTTGGAGTATGGGAAAATTTTCCCTAGAACATGTGCGAGGTGGTCAGTATAGATGGTTCTTTGAAAGAAACTTGTCCAGATTTTCCTTTCATCGTCTAATTCTAGATCGAATTTAGTACATTTTACCTTTTCATGAATGTCTAAATAGACCTCCACATATCTCCTTTGTTGGTGAATATTTAAACTCAACTTGTAAACATTTTACTTCATGGTGGATATTGAAATCGGTTCCCTCTAAGCTACTAGTCACTAAAGATTTGACTTGGTATTCACCCTTTTTCGTATTTTCTTCCTCTTTTGACCGACAAACATATTTTTGGTTCACTCAACTAGGAGAAATTTCGACTTGAGTATTTCGATTCTGGTCCACCCAACTTGGTTTAGCCTTGACCTGACTTGTATTTCCCAATTTAATTTTTCTTCATCTTCGACCCTTAGGTTAGTTCTTTCTTGGACCAACTCGACTTAGAAGAAAACCGATTTGTGTAATTCGACTTTGGTCATTTTGACTTGCCTTGGTTTCGACTTCAATATTTGACTTCTTCGATTTCAACTTATTCTACTTATCAGACATTGACCTTCAAATTATTCTACTTATATGACTTTGATTTTCCACCCGTTTAATTTCAACCCCTGATTTCTTTGACTTCAACTTTCGACTTTTTCAACTTCTTCAACTTCAACTTATTGCTGAGATGTTTATACAATACTTCTTGATATTTACTGCATTTTAATGAAACACTCGACTTTGATACTTTATCCTTTAATTTAGATAGTTGTCTTGACCCATTTAATTGTTTCGACTCAACTTAGGGTTTGATTGGTCAAGACAATTGTTTTCGACTCGAATTAAGGCTTGGCTGGTGAAGAATTTTCTTACTGAGACTTTTATACCAGACTTATTGAAATATAATTGATTATTTTTGTATCAATTCCAATACCAACTCCATGCCCAACTTGACCATATTGGTCCTCTTTGTCATCAATGACAACCCCATAATACTAGGTCCAACATTCTCCCCCTTTATCATTGATGGAAACAAAGTAAAAATGTCTATTTTTAATCGGGTTTTTACTGCTTCTCCTCCCCTTTCGACAACAATGACAGAAGAGATGTTTCTTCCCTCCCTCTGAGGCAATTCTCTCTCTGAGGTGATGTTACCTCTATCCACGTGTTTCTTTATTCTGATGAAACTTTTGTAGTTTTAATGAGGTATGGGAATTACTCCTAATTTCTACCTAATATTTTCAAAGGTGCTTCTTGGTAGAGGTTTTGTAAAGATGTCTGCTATTTGTTATTTTGTGTCTACATATTTTAATTTCACCACTTTTTGATTAACTTGATATCTTAAGAAGTGATATATGATTGGGATGTGTTTGGTTTTAGAATGCATTACATGATTTTTAGAGATATTTTTGGAACTAGTGTTATCACAGTTAATAATAATGGGATGATCATATCTTACTTGTAAATATTCTAATGTTTGTTTCATCCAAATAACTTGTGTGCAACAAGATGAAACATCATTGTATTCAACCTTTTCTATAGACAATGATGTGTATGTTTTTTTCTTACTTAGCCATGTTTCCAAGCATTCTTCTAGAAAATATACTCCTCCACTAGTGATTTTCCTATCATCTATACTACTAGCCCAATCGACATGAGTGTATGCAGTTAGAGTGAAGTCTTTGTCTTTTGGATACCATAATCCAAGTTATAGGGTGACTTTAAGATATCTGAATATCTCTTTACTACTTTTAATTGAGTTTCTTTAGGTGCATATTGAAATTTCCCCATGAGTCCTACAACCTGTATGATGTGAGGTCTTGTTGTTGTTGTTGAATAGAGAAGACTTCCAACCATTGATCTGTATATAGTTTGGTCTACTTTTGGTGAGTCATATTCTAGGCTAAGTTTACATCCAGTGACCATGGGAGCACTCATAGGTTTACTGTCTTCCATTTGGAATTTATTTAGCATTTTCTTGATATATTTGGCTTGGGAAATGAATATTCCTTTTTTTTGTTTGAGTTACTTGTAAACCTAAGAAGAAGGACAATTCTCCCAGCATATACATTTCAAATTCTTATTGCATTTTGGTTGCAAACTTTCTTATTAGTATAGTAATATTACTTCCATATATGATTTCATCTACATATACCACCACAATAATCATGTTTTGATCCTCATTTTTGATGTATAAGTTATTTTCAATAGTCCCTCTCTTATATCCTTGTTTTTGCAGGTACTGATCAAGCCTTGAGAAAGATGCTACGGGGGCTTGTTTAAGACCATACAGGGCCTTTTTTTTTATCTTGCACACATAGTCCTGAGTTTTTGTTAACATAAATCCTTCTGGTTTCTCAACATAGAATTCTTTTTCTAGTGTTTCATTAAGGAATGCTGACTTGACATCCATCTGACAGATTTTGAAATTTCTGAAGCATGCAAATGCCAGGAACATTCTGATGGCCTCAAGTCTTACTACTGGACAAAAATTTTCTTTAAAATCAATACCTTCCACTTGGGCATATCCCTTGCATACTAATCTGGCATTTCTCTTTATGATCTTACCATTTTCATTGAGTTTGTTCTTGAATATGCACTCAGTTCCTACCCAATTCTTGTCCTTGGGTCTTGGAACTAGTTCCCAAGTCTGGTTCTTCGCTATTTGGTCTTCTTCATCCATTACTTTTATTCAATATTTACTTTTTCTGGCTTGTTATGAGTCAAATGTGAGTTTCCTTCTTGTTTCCACTCCTGCTTTTTTATCTCCAATAATATGATTGTCAGCATGATTATTTTGAACCCTTTTTGATGGGGATTTTGGAAAGGGTGTTTCTTTGTCATATTCATCATCATTGTGGAGTTCATTTTCTTGAGGTTCTTCATCAAATTCTTCATTCTGGTATTCTCCATCACTTTTATCATCATATGTTTATATGTTCTGGGGAATGACTTGTATTAACTTTAGATCATCTATATTTACATTGGCACTTTCCACCATTTTATGTAGTCTTAGGTTATAACATCTAGAAGCCTTTTTGTTAAGTGAATATCCTAGGAATATGCCTTCATCCAATATTGGGTCAAATTTCCCTAGATTATCCTCATCATTTTTTATGTAACACTTACTTCCAATGAATCTAAAGTATTTCACTGATGTTGGCCTACCAAACCATAGTTCATAAGGTGTTTTTTATGGTTAGGTCCCAATTGTTCTCGATTGATTATGTGAACTACTGTGTGTATTGCATCTCTCCAAAACTTATCTGGAAATTTGTATTCATTCAACATGGTTCTTGCAACTTCTTGGATAGTTCTATTCTTCCTTTCAGCCACTCCATTATGTTGAGGAGTCCTGGGAGATGAAAATTGTCTTTTGATTCCATGACCTGTGCAAAGATTAATGAACTCTTTAGGGGTGGATTCTCCTCCAATGTATGATCACATATATTTAATTTTGAGATATGATTAATTTTGTACAAAGGCTTTGTATGCCTTAAATTTTTCAAAGGATTTTGATTTATTCCTTAGAAAGTATACCCATGCCATTCTTGTGTAGTCATCAATGACCAACATAAAGTAATGTTTTCCATGTATACTTTTATTTCTAGTAGGACCACATAGGTCAGTGTGAATAAGCTCCAAGGGTCTTGATGAAGAATGCTCTTTTATCTTGAACTTGACTTTTGTCTGCTTCCCTCTTTGACAATGTTTACAAATAGGATTTATAGGATTTATAATATTTGGAAGATCCCTTACTATCTCCTTCTTATTGGATTTTATTAAGTTGTCAAGGATTATATGTCCCGACCTTCTATTCCATAACCAAATTTCATCTTCTTGACTGAAACAACATTTTTCTTCTCCTTCCATGTCAAAGATGTACACATTGTTGGATGTTCTTGGTGCACTTGCTACTAGCTTCCCTGTATCTTCTCTTATTATATCACATTTATGAGAATGAAAGGTAAGTTTGTGACCTTTTTCACATGTTTGAATTACACTTAGGAGATTAGGCTCAATATTTTCTAGTAAAATTACATTTTCTACTTTGGCCTTATTATTCCCTAGGCTAATAGCACCTTTTCCAGGTATCTTAGCTGAGACATTATCTCCAAAGGTGAATTTTCCTTTTTCTTTCATTGTTAACTTGAGAAATTTGCTTTGATATCCAGTCATGTGTTTAGAGAAACCACTGTCTATATACAACTAACATCCTTTGTTTTTGGCATACAGGGCTACTTTATAGTATGTTTTCTCTACTTGCTTTTTCTTCCATACTTTTTGATTGTTGGGAATATTTATCTCTTTGACATACTTTGAAAATCTACATTCACTAGCTTCATGTCCATAGTTATTACATTTGAGGCATTCCATATTCTAATCTTGTAATGGAGAGAATGAATTATATTTTCTTTTATCTGTATTGAATTTCTGACTTCTTTGGACATTTTTTTGGATTGTTCCTTCTATAGGATTTACAATGTACTTATTTTTGCCCAAAATTATTTCAAGAATAAAAATATCCAAGGAATATATACTTATATTTGTTAGAGGGATTTCTTCTGGTGATTGTATTCTTCTTGTTATCTTTTTCTTTAGTAGGGGGTGTTGATTTCTGTTTATTTGGGATGGTTTCCAATGGCATCATCCTTGCCTTATTATCTTCTCTTATTAAGTGGATATTAAGAGCATCTACATAAATGATTGGTCCTTTGATAGATCCTTGTGATGTAGAAGTTGATATCCCAAACCAATCTTGTTGTTTGGTGATCTATGTCTAATAAGAATTTCATCCAATATCTTAAAACTATTTTCAAATTTTGATCCCTTCTTTTCTTTCTCAAGTTCACCTTTTAGCAACTCAATCTCATCTTCTATCTTCTCACATACTTGTTCTCTATAATTGAGTTGTTTTAAAATGACTTCTTCAATTATTTTAGCTTCTAAGAGTTTGGACTTCAAATCACTGATGATCTATTCTGATTCTTTGATGGTTCTTGATGCATCTATTTCTCTTGATTGATGTGATTCTTCAAACTATTGAAGTTCACCCTCAGTAGCTTGTTCGTATTTTTATACTTTATTAGTTCCTCTAGAGAACTAATCAGTTTTGCTTCTAGGTCTACTTCTCCTTCAAATTCAAAGTTTTCCTCATCATCTACATCATTATTTTGAGTGTTCATTCCCATAAATATAAGTTCTGAATCTTCATCTTCACTTTCTTCAGAAGAGTTGTTGTCCTCTTTGGTGTAGAGATTCTTCTTCTGTTTGTAGTTTTAATTTTTGTTCTTTGTCTTACCCTTCTTATGTTCTTTATGATTATGAATTTATTCATAATCACTATCCTCCTTCTTGGGATATGGAAATTTGTTAGCAAAGTGTCCAACTTTTCCACAGTTGAAGCATATTAGAGGAAACTTTCCCTTGTATTTACCAGTCCCTTTCTTGAGTTTCTTCATAAATTTAGATACTTCTTCATCAGATATATCTATTAAATATTAATTAGGTACATGATCCTTCTTCTTCCTTTATTTTGCTGCCTTGAAGGATGTCTCTCCTTTTGTTGATTTTTCTTGTCCTATTCTCATCTCATATGCTGTGAGGATCCCATGTAGTTCATCCACCATGAGCTTATCAAGATATGGTCTGTATTCGAGGGTAGAAATTTTGGCATCATACCTCATACTTAATGATCTTAATATATTTTTTACAAATGGTTTGTATTTGAGTTCTTCTCCTAATGTGTTGATTGAATTGACAATTTCATCAACTCTTTGAAGATATTCAACTATGTTTTCTTCCTCCTTCATTTTCAAATTTTCAAACTAATTTCTATAGGTTTCAGTTTGTCTTCCTTGAATTTGATTTATCATTCATATGTGACCTTTAGTTTGTCCCATATATCTTTTGTTGACTTACAATGCATTACCTTTATAAATATAGGATTGGTTAATCCTCCTATAATAACATTGACTGCTCTTGAATTATCATTGCATAACTTCTTTGCAGCAGTATCAGTAGGTGGGGTAGATGGTGTAGTATAACCACTTTCAATAACTTTCCAAACATCACATCCAAGGGCCATGAGATAAATTTTCATTCTCACACTCCATAGTGCATAACCATTCCCTTTGAATAGAGGAGCTTTGCTGGGAGGCATTCCCTCTTGTTGATTCATTGCTTCATAATCTACCTTCCATTTGTTATATTATTCAGAAGGCACCCGCTCTGATACCAATTATTGGAAATTTTTTCAATACTAAGAGGGGGGGGGGTGAATCAATATTGGTTAATTATTTAAACTTTTAATAATTTTAACTTATTAACAACAATTGGTCAACACCAATAAACTTGAATATAAAATCAATACAATAATACAAGTTACAATAATGATTGGAGACACCGATTTCCTTGTTCATGTATTCAACCCTAGGAAGAACCAACTCCCTTGTTTTAGGGAACCAACCCTAGGAAGCACCAACTCCCTTGTTTTAGGGCACCAACCCTAGGAAGTAACAACTCCCTTGTTTTAGGGCACCAAACCTAGGCAAAACCAACTCCCTTGTTTAGGGCACCAACCCTAAGAAGAATATGCTTCCTATATTCAAAATTTCATTAGTAAATGACATTAGTCCTTCCTTGCTCCACCCTTCCACCCTCACTTCATAAGTATCTTCGACTTTCTTCCTTGAAATCTGTACTTGTTTCTGATCTTATGGTGTAGGCCACAAACACACCTTCCTTTCACCTTGTTTATATTCTTATATACTTTCCAAAAGGTATAAGGTTGAACCATTGTGTATTTTAGTAATGAAACATTTCACCCCTTCATTTAATTAAAACAAATGGTGATTTCATTAATTGATTTCCATACACAAAATTAGACATTGCTTTTGTACGAATATTCTGGAGTCCTGGAAATGAATTTTACAATTCTATGACATGGGTTTTGTGCAGAACATGCCTAATTAGCTGAATGTAGAAAATTTTTCCCAAAACATGTGCGAGGAGGATGGTACATATGTTTCTTTGAAAGTAACTTACCTAAATTTTCCTTTCCTCATCGGATGCCAGATCAACTTCAGTACATTTGACCTTTTCATGAATGTCTAAATTGACCTCCACATATATCCTTTGTTGGTGACTATTTAAACTCAAATTGTAAGAATTTTACTTCATGGTGGATATTAAAATCAGTTCCCTTGCAGCTTCTAGTCACTAAATATTTGACTTGTTCTTTACCCTTTTTTGTATTTGCTTCCTCGTTTGATTGACAGACATCTTTTTGGTTGACTCAACTTGGAGAAATTTCAACTTGAGTATTTTGATTCTAGTCCACCTAGATTTCTTCAGCCTTGACCGGACTTCTATTTCGCAATTTAAGTTTTCTTTGAATTCAACCTTTAGGTTACTTCTTTCTTGGACCGACTCAACTTAGAAGAAAATCAACTTGTGTAATTCGACTTTGGTCATCCTCACTTGTTTCGGTTTCGACTTCGACTTCGGCTTTGATATTCGACTTCTTATACTTATCCAACATTGACCTTCAACTTATTCTACGTATTTGACTTTTACCTTAGACCTTTTCGATCTTGACCCCCAATTTCTTTGACTTCGAATTTTGTCTTTTTCAAATTATTCAACTTGAACTTCTTGTTGAGATGTTTATACCAAACTTCTTGATATCTACTGCATTTTATTGAAACACTCAACTTTGATCCTTTCTCATTTTATTTATATAGTCATATTGACCCATTTAATTCTTTCGACTCGACTTAAGGTTTGACTGGTCAAGACAATTGTTTCTGACTTCAATTAAGGCTTGACTGGTCTTGACTTTTCTTGCTGAGAACTTTATACCAGACTTATTGACATCTACTTGATCATTTTTGTATCAATTCCAACACCAAATACATTCCCAACATTGACCATATTGGTCCTCTTTGTCATCAATTCCAACCCCATAACACTAGGTCCAACATTCTCCCCCTTTGTCATTGATGGCAACAAAGTAAAACTCTCTATTTTTAATCAGGTTTTTACTGTTTCTCCTCCCCCTTTGACAACAATGACATAAGAGATCTTTCTTCTCTCCCCCTGAGGTGATGCTCCCCCTAAGGTGATGTTCCCTCTGTCCATGTGTTTCTTTCTTCTGATGAAACTTTTGTAGTTTTAATGAGGTATGGGAATTTCTTCTAATTTTTGCCTAAGATTTTCAAAGGTGCTTCTTGGTAGAGGTTTTGTAAATATGTCTACTATTTGTTATTTTGTGTCTACATATTCTAATTTCACCACTTTTTGAGGAACTTGATCTCTTAAGAAGTGATATTTGATTGGGTTAGAATGCATTACATGATTTTTAGAGATATTTATGAAACTAGTGTTGTCACAGTTAATAATAATGGGATGATCATATCTTACTTGTAAACAAGGATGATGTTAGGGATGGAAATTTATTTTAAAATGTAGAAACCTTGGCGAATAATACTAATCCTTCATATGTCAACTATAAATGTTTGGCGACATTTTTGTAAAAATATTCAAATTTCTAAGGATTTTATATAGTTCGTATAAACTTTTGGCGATTTTAAAGTTAAAATAATTTTATCCTATAGAATTTGGGTGAATCATTTTTAGAATAGCAAATCCTTTTTTGGGAAAACCATGGAAAATTAGCACATGAGAAAAATTTATCCCCTAAAATCATCCTTTCTTGTAAATCATATAATGTTTGTTTCATCCAAAGAACTTGTGTGCAACAAGATGCAACAACAATGTATTCTACCTTTTTTATAGATAATGATGTGGATGTTTTTTTCTTACTTATCCATGCTTCCAGGAATTCTCCTAGAAAAAATGCTCCTCCACCGGTGCCAGCTCAATCTGCATCAGTGTATGCAGTTAGAGTGAAGTATTTGTCTTTTGTATACCATAATCCAAGTTCTAAGGTGCCTTTAAGATATCTAAATATCCACTTTAATTATTTTAAGTGAGTTTATTTAGGTTCATATTGAAATCTCCCCACGAGTCCTACAACATGCATGATGTTAGGTCTTGTTGTTGTTAAATAGAGCATACTTCCAACCATTGATTTGTACATAGTTTGCTCCACTTTTGGTGAGTCATATTCTAGGCTTAGTTTACATCCATTGACCATGGGAGTACTCATATGTTTATTGTCTTCCATTTGGAATTTATTTATCATTTCCTTGATATATTTGGCTTGTTGTCAGTAGTCCCTCTCTTATATCCTTGTTTTTCGAGGTATTGATGAAGCCTTGAGAACCATGCTCCGAGGTCTTGTTTAAGACCATACAAGGGATTTTTTATCTTGGACACATAGTCTTGAGATTTTTTTAACATGAATCCTTCTGGTTGCTCAACATAGAATTCTTGTTCTATTGTTTCATTAAGGAATGTTGTCTTGACATCCATATGATAGATTTTAAAATTTCCGAAGCATGCAAATGCCAGGAACATTCTAATGGCCCCAAGTCTTTCTACTGGAGAAAAATTCTCTTCAAAATCAATACCTTCCACTTGGGAATATCCATTGCATACTAATTTGGCTTTTCTCTTTATGATCTTCCTATTTTCATTGATTTTGTTCTTGAATATCCAATTAGTTCCTACCACATTCTTTTCCTTGGGTCTTGGAACTAGTTCCCAAGTCTGGTTCTTGTCTATTTGGTCTTCTTCATCCACTGATTTTATCCAATCTTTACTTTTTTTGGATTCTTTAAATGACTTAGGTTCTATCAGGGATAACATTTCTTTTTTTGAGCCAAATGTGAGTTTCCTTCTGTTGATACTGAGAGGGGGGAGAATCAGTATCAAGTACAATTTAAAACCTTTTTCAACTTATAGTTAAACCATTCAACTATATCCAATGAGAAATGAACAATAGTATAAGAGTTACACCAATACACCACAATACACCATGCACAATATATGATAAATAATCAATAGTTATTGTTCAATGGAAGTAATGACTTCCAAAGGTAGCTACAGCTTCCAAATGTAAAGAGAGGGATAAACCTCCAAGTGGAAGATAAAATCCTCCAATATCAAGAGAGAGTTGAACTCTCCATCCTTGCTCCTTCATTCCACCCAAGAATATATGAGAGATAATAAAGCTTTACATTAAACCATCACCATCAACCATTCATCACATAGAACCTGATAATGCTTCCTGAGACTTCTTCAATTTCTACAATTCTTCAATTCTTAGAGTAATTTGATCCTGTATATAATATTACTCAATGTATTCTCTGAAACTCCTCAAATTTCCATTCCTTGAATCCTCCCCAAAAAGAAGTTATAGAAAGAATGGTAGACTTTATTGAATTTTGGTCTATCCAGGAGACCAAAATTGTACAGAATGCTCCCCACTCAATATTTAACATCCGATTTGGAAACTTGTATACAAGAAAATACAGTCCATAATATTTCCAATGAAATTTGTCCCACATCATTTGGATTGTCGATGAATAAGTTATGACTGGTTTACCCAGAACTTTTGTTTATTGACTAGCTTCAGAACTGGTCACAAACCCTATCTTCCATAGAGTGTATCTCCATAATTATAGCGAAAAAAGATATGAAATTTTTACCAGAGGTACCTTGATATGTCTTCTAAATACCATATCAATTTTTCCATTTGAATCATTGTAGAGAAAAAGTTATAGCAAAAATCATAGGATGATCTGAAAATAACATACCTTAGAACACATCACCAAAAGACTTCATCCTCCCTTGAAATCCGACCTTCTTTACTTCTTATTTCATCTGAACTTCAACTTGTATCAAAATGAATGTATAATGATGTTTATTTATACCATTTATGTCACTTCATTTTAACATTAGGGCTGACTTGACACTTTCTTATTTTGTAACTCTTTTCTTTAATTATCTTCAGGGCCTACATGTACTTCCTTCTTCAATTCACTTTGCATTCTTCAAAAATTCATTTCTCCTCAACCATGAGGATCCACATGACGTGCCACATAACACCGGAAACAACATGATGTATACTATCCAGTCATGGGTGTTTTATATGCATGTGCATTGTCCTTCATGTCCAAATACCTTTATCAATATTGTGGTCCAAAGCCCATGACTAGTGTTGACATCAATGACAACAACCAATCTTCCAATAGTTTCCACTCCTACATTTTTATCTCCAATAATCTAACTTTCAAGATGATTATTTTGAACCCTTTTTTATGGGGCTTCTGGAAAGGGTATTTTTTCTTGATATTCATCATCAGTGTGGGGTTCATTTTTGTGAGGTTCTTCATCAACTTCTTCATTCTGGTATTCTCCATCAGTTTTATTATCATATGTTGATATGTTATGGGGTATGACTTGTCTTAAATTTAGATCATATATCTTTACATTGGCACTTTCCACCATTTTATCTAGTCTTAAGTTATAACATATACATGGCTTTTAGTTAGGTTAATGTCCTAGAAATATGCCTTCATCTGATCTTGGGACAAATTTCCCTATATTATCCTCATCATTTTTTATGTAACACTTACTTCCAAAGACTCTGAAGTATTTAACTGATGTTGGCCTACCAAACCATAGTTCATAAGGTTTTTAGTAATGGTTAGGTCTCAATTGTGCTCAATTGAGTATGTGAGTTGTTGTGTATATTGAATCTCTCCAAAACATATCTGGAATTTTGGCTTCATTCAACATGGTTCTTGCAACTTCTTGGACAATTCTATTATTCCTTTCAAGCACTCCATTATGTTGAGGAGTTATGGGAGATGAAAATTGTCTTTTGATTCCATGATCTTCACAACGATTAATGAAATATTTATAGGTGAATTCTCCTCCATTCTCTGATCTCAGACATTTAATTTTGATATCTGTTTCATTTTCTACAAAGGCTTTGTATGCCTTAAATTTTTCAAAGCCTTCTAATTTATCCTTTAGAAGGTATACCCATGTCATTCTTGTCTATTCATCAATGAACAACATAAAGTAATGTTCTTCATATATACTTTTATTTCTAGTAGGACCACATAGGTCAGTGTGAATAAGCTCCAAGGGTATTGATGAATAATGGTCTTTAGTCTTGATTCTGACTTTTGTCTACTTCCCTATTTGACAATGTTTACAAACAAGATTTGAAGGCTTTATAATCTTTGGCAGATCCCTTAATGCCACCTTCTTATTTTATTTTATTAAGTTGTCAAAGCTTATATGTCCCAACCTTCTATGACATAATCAACTTTCATCTTCTTGACCTAAACAACTTTTCTCTTCTCCTTCCATGTCAAGGATGTACACATTGTTGGATGTTCTTAATGCAATTGCCACTAGCTTCCCTATATCTTCTCTTATTATCTCACATTTCTAAGAATCAAAGGTAAGTATGTGACCTTGATCACATGTTTGACTTACTCTTAGGAGATTAGGCTTAATATTTTCTACTAAAAGTACATTTTCTACTTTGGCCTTGTTATTCCATAGGTTAAGAGTGCCTTTTCCAAGTATCTTGGCTGACACATTATCTCTAAGGGTGACTTTTCTTTTTTATTTCTTCATTAAATTGAGAAATTTTCTTTGATCTCTAGTCATGTGTTTAGAAAAACCATTGTCTATATACCACTGCCATCCTTTGTTTTTGGCATTCATGGCTACTTTACACTCTATTTTCTCTACTTGCTTTTTATTCCATAGTTTTTGATTGTTGGGTATATTTATCTCTTTGACATACTTTGAAAATATATATTCACTATCTTCATGTCCATAGTTATTACATTTGAGGCATTCCATATTTTAATCTTGTAATAGGGAGAATGAATTATAGTTTATTTTATCTATATGGAACTTCTGACTTCATTGGGCATTTTTTGGATTGTGCCTTCTATAGGCTTTACAATGTACTACATTGTATCCAAAAGTATTGCAAGAATAACAATATCCAAGGAAGATATACTAATATTTGTTAGAGGGATTTCTTCTGGTGATTGTATTCTTCTTGTCATCTTTTTCTTTAGTAGGGGGTGCTGATTTTTGTTTATTTGGGTTGATCTCCAATGGAATCATCCTTGCCTTATTATCTTCTCTTGTTAAGGGGATTTTAAGAGCATTTGCATAACTGATTGGTCCGTTGATAGATCCTTGTGATGTAGAAGTTGAGTCTTGGGTGTATCCCAAACCAATCTTGTTGTTTGGTGACCTATGTATAATTTCATCCGATATCTTTGAACTATTTTCAATTTTTGATCCCTTCTTTTCTTTCTCAAGTTCACCTTTTAGCAACTCAATCTTAGCTTATAACTTCTCACATACTTGTTCTCTATCATTAAGTTGTTTTAAAATGACTTCTTAAATTCTTTTAGCTTATGGAGTTGGGACTTCAAGTCACTGATGATATGTTCTGATTCTTTGATGGTTCTTGATGAATCTATTTCTCTTGATTGATGTGATTCTTCAAACTCTTGAAGTTGTGACTTTAGTATCTTGTTATTCTTTTTATAATTTCTTAGTTCCTTTAGAGAACTAACCGGTTCAACTTCTAGGTCTACTTCTCCTTCAAATTCAGAGTTTTCTTCATCATGTACATCATTATTTTGAGTCTTCATTCCAATAAATAGAAGTTCTAAATATTCATCTTCACTTTATTCAGAAGAGTTGTTGTCCTCTTTAATGTAGAGATTCTTCTTCTGTTTGTGGTTTTTCTTTTTGTTCTTTGTCTTACCCTTCTTATGTTATTTATTCTGAATTTATTCATCATCACTATCCTCCTTCTTGGGATATGGAAATTTCTTAGCAAAGTGTCTGACTTTGCAATTGTTGAAGCATATCAAAGGAAACTTCCCCTTGTATTTACCATTCCCTTTCTTGAGTTTCTTCATAAAGTTATATACTTATTCATTAGATATCTCTGCTAAATATTTAGTAGTTACATGCTCCTGCTTCTTCCTTGATTTTGATGCCTTGAAGGTTGTTTCTCCTTTTGTTGGTTTTTCTTTCTTTGTTCTCATCTCATATTCTGTGAGGATCCCATGTAGTTCATCCAATGTGAGATTATCAAGATATGTTCTATGTTCAAGGGTAGAAATTTTGGTATCATACCTAATACTTAATGATCTCAGGATATTTTGTACAATTGGTTTGACTTTGATTTCTTCTCCTAATTCTCTAATTGAATTGAAAATTTCATCAACTCTTTGAAGATATTCAACTATGTTTTTTTCCTCCTTCATTTTCAATTTTTCAAACTTATTTCTATAGGTTTGCAGTTTGGATTCATTGAATTTGTTATCTCCTTCATATGTGAACTTCAGTTTTTCCCAAATCTCTTTTGCTGACTTACAGTGCATTACCTTTACAAATATAGGATTGGTTAATCATCCTAGAATAACATTGATTTTTCTTGAATTGTCATTGCATAAATTCTTTGTAACAGTATCAGTAGGTGGGGTAGGTGGTGCAGTATAACCACTTTCAACACCTTGCCAAACATCACAATGATCTCGACTGTCATGTACCATATTATCCATACATATTTTTTTTTTATCTGATAACATATTTTCGACCGAAAGATGTTTCGGCTGAAAGACTCTGGATGGATGTTTTCATGCGACGACATTGTTTCAGCTGAAAATGGTATTTATTCGAAAAACACCTTTCGGTCGAAAATAGTTTTATATATCACCCGCACATCGGTCATTTGACACTTTTTGAACTATTGAGAGTCTTTTGGTTGTTGGTGGTTGATGTTGGTTGCTGGTGGTGGTGGTTGATGTTGGAGGTGGTTGCTATTGGCGTTGGTTATTGTTGATTGGTGGTTGATGCTGGCTGCTGTTGGCGGTGGTTGCTACTGGCGGTGGTTACTGCTGGCATTGGTTTCTATTGGTTACAGTTGGTGTTGCTTGTTGTTGGTTGTTTATGGTTGTTGCTACTTCGAGTTCAAGGTAATTCTAAAATCTTTTCTTAAATTAATTTAAATTTCATTTATTTAGATTTTTTTTTATGTTTTAGTAGGTGGACATGGAGAAATTTAGGCCTGTCCCTATACATGGAATCACAACGAAAACAACCACACAAGGGGGCACTAGTAAATAAGATGAGTCAAGTGCGAGATAAGGAAAAATTTTGGCTTCGACTTAACTTTTTAAAGATGGCCTGGGCAAGGCTGGGTGCCCAAAGGAAAGGTAAGGCGAGTTGGCAAGAGGGGCTCCCACACGAGGAATCATAATGAAACGGAGGCAGGGCACCAAAACACAACACAAGGCGAGTTAGCAAGAGGGGTACCCACATGAGGAATCAAAAGGAAAATGAGGTAGGACGGAAAAATGCAACACAAGGTGAGTTGGCAAGAGGGGTGATGACATGAGGAATCTCAATGAAAATGAGGCAGGGTGCCCAAACACAACACAAGGTGAGATGGAAAGAGGGGCTCCCACATGAGGAATCGTAATGAAAATGAGGAAGGGCATCCAAATGCAATACAAGGTGAGTTCACAAGAGTGGCACCCGCATGGGGAATCATAACAAAAACAACATAGGGCACCCAAATGAAACACAAGGTGAGTTGGCAAGACGGGCACTCACATGAGGAATCGTAATGAAAACAAGGTAGATTGCCCAAATTCAATGCAAGGTGAGTTGGAAATATGGGAAACCACATGAGGAATCGTAACAAAACAAGGCAAGGTGCCCAAATGAAACGTGAGGCGATTTGGAAAGAGGGGCACCCACATGACGAATTGTAACGAAAATAAGGCAGGGGACCCAAATGCAATGCAAGGCGAGTTGGCAAGAGGGGCGCCCACATGAGGAATCATAATTAAAATGAAAGAACAACCACACAAGGGAGCCCTAGGCAAGAAGATGAGCCGACTGACGGATAAGGAGAAAATTTGTCTCCAACTTTACTTTATAAAGATGGTCTAGGAGAGGAAAGCCACCCAAAGTCAAGGCAAGGCGAGTTGGCAAGGGGGTCACCCACATGAGGAATCACCGCAAAAATGGGAGAAAAACCACACAAGGGAGAGATAGAGAAGAAGACGAGTAGTGTGCCGGAAAAATATCAAAGTTGGCTCTAACTTAAAATTTTTAAGATGGCTTGGGTGGGTTGGAAAGAGGGGCACCCAAATGCAAGGCAAGGATATTTGGAAAGAGGGTCACCCAAATGAAAGGCAAGGAGAGTTTTAAAGAGGGGAACCCAATTGCAAGGAAAGGAGAGTTGGAAAGAGGGGCACCACATGAGGAATCCTTGCAAAAACAAGAGAAAAACAACACAAGGGAGAGATAGGAAAGAAGACGAGTTGTGTGCCAGATAAGGATCAAAGTTTTCTCCAAATTAACTTTTTTAAGATGCCTTGGGAAAGGCAAGGCACCCAAAGAAAAGGAAAAGTGAGTTGGAAAGAGGGGCACTGGCATGAGAAATCGTCATGAAAATGAGAGAACAACCACACAAGGGAGAGCTAGTTAAGAAAATGAGTCGTGTGTCGTATAAGGAGAAACGTTGTCTCCAAATTAACTTTTGTAAGATGGCCTGGGAAAGGTGTTTTCCCTTGAACAAGTTTTGGAGAACCTTGGTCATGTTTGACTACTTTTTGGGACTTCGATAGGCTTGTCGAAGACAGAGCACAACCAAGCGAAGCAGAGATCGCGGGATCTCACCCCCTTTTTTTGGGATTTTTGTGGATTAGGGTTTATGTAACATGTATGGGATGTCAACCCATGGGTTTACCCATGTTTATGCCCTTTTTTAAATATATAAATAGATTTCTAGACGATGTAAGGAAGGGGAGACCTAGTAGTTGGATCAATATAATCAAATTGGCTTAGTGCATGACTGGTTGGCTTAGTGCATACTGTGTGTTGAGAACTTGCAGAGCTAAGTGCAAGTGATTGAAGAAGGCTTTGTGCTCGTACCTAGATCAGGAAAGGAGGATGTGGTGTGGTGCGTGCAGATCTCCTGTCATATGCAGAGTGGGTTTTGTAGCTCTGTGCATGTACAAATATTGGCAGAAGATAATAAAGAAGAAGAAGAGTTGGACATAGCCCCACACTAGGGTGAACCACGTATATCCTATGTTATGGTTGCTTTATGCAATATGGTTGATATGTTATTAATGTGATTTATTCTTAGTGTTGTAATCTTTATGTTAGATGCATATGATATAATAGCTTAGTGCTTATGATATGAATGAATGTTAGATCTTCTTTGATGCTATGTGGTGAATGGATAAATGTGATTAGATCTTGAAGGATACTGTGTTTTTTTGTAATTAGGGTTTTGACCTGCATTGTGAATAAGGGTAAAATATAATGAATGTTCACTGCTAAGTGCTCTGTTAAGTGCTGTGATCACATATCTGTGTCCTAGCTAGGTTGTAGACACTTGATTCCTATAACCACCCCCGCCTCTACCTCGGGTGAGACTTCATCTTCTTCGCAGGTGTTGCCAAAAGGGTTGATAGTTAGGGTTTTATTGGTGCGTTATGTTAGCGTTGAACCCTGGGTCTTCCCTTGTGCCAAAAAATGGTTCTGTTGTCAGGACTTGAAACTATGATTGCTGGGAAATGAAGGAAAGAGAAAGCTCTGTGCACATATCTACTACTGTGGTGCACAATATTATACTTGACTTGCAAAGATCTGTGCTAATATGGGAATCAGATTTGAAGAAAATAGGTAAGGTATTAAATCTTTGTGCTCTAATAAAGGTAAGATAAGTGGAACATTTTTGTTTCGAAAGAATGAATCTGGGAATGCTTGATATATTTTGTTCTAGTTTGAAAACTAGGGTACAACTAGAAGAGAGAATATTTGATATGAATAGATCTAATATAACTAATGAAAGATATGTTATTCCTATGCATAAAAAGGATTTTTGGACTAACAAGTGGATGCAGGACCCTAGAAATAATTTTTTGCAGGTTTATCACTATGATCCTAGTGCGAATTACAGGAAAAACTGGGGATCATTTAAGAGAAAGAGAGGATTGACTATTTGTTATAGTTGCAGAAGACCGAGACACCTTGCTAAGGAATGCCCTGGTAGAGGCGCTATTTGTATTTGTTGTAAATCCATGGGCCATGAAGTTTTGGATTTCTCTAGAATGATTGGTAAAGTTGAAAAGATGAATATAAGACAATAAAACCATGAGGAAGGTCAACAAACTAAGAACATGCTAGAACACCAGAAATAATTAGAGACTATATTATTGGAGATGAATGAAATGCTGAATGATAAAAAAGACATTAGTTTATCAGATATCTTAAAAGAGAAGGAGTGTATAGAAACAAGAATATGAGACTTCAACATAGACTGTGTTCTGGATAAGGAAACATAGGTGAATATCATGACAAAATGTACTTGGGAAATCTTGGGAAAGCCTTCTATGGTTCCTTCATTGGGAAGAATAGGATTGTTTAAAGGAAAGATGATAACCCTATGTGGAAGGATTACTCATATACCTATGATTTCTTATGGAGAATCAATAGAAGAATAATTTGAGGTCGTTATGTTTGTTGAGAACAACGCCCCGTTTTCTCTTTTACTAGGAAAAACCTGGATTGAGAAAGACTAGATCTGAAGGAAAGAAGAAGAGGAAGCACTAGAACAGAAAAAGAAAGAATTAAGAGGTTTCATGGATAGGATAATAACACACTTATTAGATGAATAAGAGGACTAGTCGAAGAAAATGAGAACTAAAGATGTAGCTGTCAAAGTTGAGAAAATGCAGGAAGGCTTGAAACACCTGTCCATTCAGCAGAAACGAGCACCTACCCCTGAAATAATAAGAGAAGAGGTATTCCACTCATAACCTTTGAAATACCCTCAATAGTGAAAAGTTACTATGCTAAGAGCAGATAAGAATAAACTTGGAAAGAGGAATCCAGAGACGTAGATCATAGGAAAGAAGGCTAGAAATCTCAGTAAGAAGAATGCAAAGCTATAAAAATTGCAGGAGGTTCCAGAGACAGCTTCGCAGAAGGAAGGATTGAAGAACTTGAACTTTTCTAGAATAGAAGAGGAGCACAGACTAGCACTTCACCACGAAAAATCAATATGACCATTGGAGGCATTCCAACTGTTAGAATAACGCTCCAGAATGGCTAGAAAAGAATTTATTGCCAAAAATCTCACCGTTGGACCATTGGGACCGTGCCACAACAGATGAAATCATATTTATTGAGGATTTTTGACCCATTGGAGGAATCCATTATGATGTTGTCTATTTATCTTGTCAAATGTTGCAATTAGAACACTATTATGAATTATGATTATTTGAGTCCACAGAGAACTGATTGTTATCGCGTTGTGCTTATTGAGACTTCGCCACCCATTTAGCTATCCTGAGTGTTTGTTTGCCTACTCGAAATATTTATTCATGAGCATGCATGTCGGGCGAATGAAGTGCAGTGGAAAAGTCCATGGAATAAATTCTAATAGGTCTAATGGCAAAGAATTTAATGTCTAGAGGAGCACAGGCCTCGTCGACAAGAGGATTGCAAGCCTCCCCATTGACTACACATCGATCTGTCCCCCCTAGAACTGCGACAGAGAAATAGAGAAAGCATCGCGATGAGTTGGAAAATGAAAAGCTCATCCCGTCGATCCTACCTGACTATATCCCGCCTTTGGCTGGCGTGGTTAGTCATGACAACGTCCAAAGAGACTTAGACTATACATTGATCACTGCGTACCTCCTGAAGGGGATAAATGCAGTTGGATCACAGTTGGGACAGATTCTGACGCTCAAGATCAGTGAATCCAACTTAGGATATTGTAAGAATTATGGAATGCTCACCCCACACAAGTATTTGACAAAGGAAATGGGGAAGAAGACAAACATAATTCCTCATCCTTGGACCATGGACATCGTGAGGTCCACAATCCTTAATGTAATGAAGATACCACACTTCAGTCGACATTAGGAGGTTAACGCATGTGTTAAACTAATCCTATTGTGATATCATGGTGGTTACCTATGGTTGGATAGGCACATCACCGTAGATTTAGTGTTGATCCATCAGATCACCAGATTCAACATGCAAGGACCCAAACCTCAGGATGTTTACCCAGGGAAGGCTGTAGATCACACCCTGGTGTAGCACATAAAAGACACTTATGACGATGTAGAGAAAGGGAAGTGGGGCTACAAGGTAGCCTCCATCCAAAATGGAATAGTGTGCCTAGATTTCTAGTTGATTGTTATCAAGCTCTTCAGGAAGAACAGACCAATGCAGGTCATGGGGTTCATTGTCGACCTCATAGGAAAATGTGTCGAAGGGATGCAAATGAGTTGGGTGAGATACCTTGTCAACCAGTTGGAGAAAGAATTCCGTGAAGCATAGGACCAGGGCTATGAGTTTCATTTTAGTTGGTTGCTAATTCTCAGTTCCTTCATCGCTTGGGAGATGCTGAAAGGAGCGACCTTCCCTGAAATTGAGTCCTTTGAGCCACTGGCCACAAAGTTCACTACGCTCTGGTATTCGAGTGACATGGCAATCCAATGTGATGTTACACACTTATTATTTGCAGCTAAAGAGGGCCATTGAATCCTTCCCTCGCATGACACCGAACACACTGCATAGGTTCCAACCACTTGCGAAGTTCTGCGTAGACATGAACTTCATTTACATCATTACACATGGGGACAAACACAAGGAAGAGCTCTAGTCCTATCACAAACTCACAGAGGAGGACATGGAATAAATAACTAAGGAATGGCCTGCAGAGTTCCTTGTACCAGTCAACCAGGCACAACTCTCTGACCCTGACCTCATCAAAAGTCTTGTAATCACTCAAGAAGAGTATGATGGACCCAATAATAGAAGAAGGAAGAAGTATAGGAAATGAATAGTGCATCAAAGGAAAATACACAAGATCCACCAGGAGGAGGAAGAGATGACGAAGTAGACCAGGAAGAGAATGAACGGGAAGAAAAAAAAATAGGAACATGGTGAAGTGACACCGCCTAAATATCCCTCGACAAAGCCCAAGACGTCGAAAAAACGAAAGGTTTCCTTGAAGAAACCTTCAACGTAGAAGAAGTCAAAAGCCTCGAAGCCACAATTATAGACTATGCTCATGGTGGATGATATTGACCTTATCATCGTAGTTGTATCAGACACCTTGATGCAGGAGCATCGCTCCATGTTAGCAGCGTGCCAGCCATCCAGCACATTCAACACACATTTAATGGACAAAGGGAGAGGCGCAACCCTCTCAATTTTGAAATTAAAAATTTCAATAAATGTTGTAAGGATTTTAATGACAGAACACGCCTTTGTATAGGTAGTGTTTGAGGTTTCCTTTAATGGTTGCCTGCAGCAAGTCCAGATTAGTCAGGTCGGTGAATTCCTTCTATGTAATGTAGTTGTAGGAGTTGCTCTGTGATAGTGATAGCTCAGAAATGGTGGTTGTGGATAAGCTCATTGGAGCCCTCATTTTGTAATTAAGAAATTAGAGTAGAGAGTTAGGAAGAGAGACCAGAGTAGAGAGGTCTCAAGAGAGAGCCGAGACTTGTTATAGGCCAGTCTTTGTAAACATTTGTATAGACATACAGATTAATAGAAAATAAGTTTTTCCTGCATACTGTGTGTTTGATGTTTACATGTTTTTATGAATTTCATGTTTAAATGCATAATTGGTGAAGTATTTCATAAGTTTCAATTTTGTCCCATCTTGGAGTTTCTGAGTGCAAGGAGTGCACATAGTCTGGAAGGTGTGCATTGACAGAGGTGAGACAACCTCAAGAAAGATCAAGAGGGATAGCATTGAACCTTCATCAACAAAGGTGCAAGGAGTGCACAAGAAGTAACTCTGTCTTGAGTTCGGGGAAGACAAAACTATTGAAGGTTCCGTAGAGCTTTGCCAAAATGGCATCAAGCGAGTGCATAGAGTGCACTAGGGAAATCTATCTCGAGTTCTGAGAAAAGAGAAGTGTCAAGGAGAAGACACTCACAGGGTTGTTGAATACTCTATAGGTTCTGCAAGGTGTGCGTCAAGTAGGAGAACGCCAGGTAGTCGTAAGGAGTTTTCTTTTCAAGAAAACTTCTCGAATCTGAGTTATTCGAGATCCTCAAACAAAAAGTGTGTGCAGGAGTAAATGTATGAGAGAGAAAATATCAGGAGGGACAATGTTCCTAGAGCATAGGCGAGATCCAAAGGAATTGAGCTCACAGGGGAAGCGAAGTTCGAGGCCTCTAAAACTTTGAAAAATATTCCAAGGGGAAGGAATAAGTTCTCAAGCAAAGGAGGGAGAACAACTGTCATCAGATCTTGTGCAAAAAACCGATAGTCATCAGATCCAGAGGAAGGCGCATAGAGTTTAACCTCTGGGAGGTCACGCAGGAGAGCAAATGAAAGGAACGGTGGAGACACTTCATGGAGAAGTGCTGAAATCCCGAGAGCCATAGGATCACACCAAGTTGCGAGGGATTTAAGCCTTTAGAAGCATCCCATGAGAGGAGTTGTATGGACGGTGGAGACACTCCATAGAGAAGTGTTGAAATCACATGGACCATTGGATGAGAAGCATCAGGGGCTGTTGATCTCGTGCTCGAATTTTTCTATTTCATAGTTTGGGGTTTGGAGAGGCGAGTGATTTTGGAGTCACTACATCATGAACTCCCGGTTCACAAAATCGTGCCAGCCGTTGGATCTAGAGCGCAGTGGCCTGAGAGCCACTGGATCAAGGATACGTGCACGGGGTTTAGTCCCTGGGAGGTGCATAGGAAAAAGGATCTGGGTCATCAGATCTAGCACCAAGGAATGATAGTCGTCAAATCCGGAATAAGGTGCGAGGGGTTTAATCCCTAGGAAGCCACATAGAAGGGTAGAATGGATGATAGAAGCTTCAAGGGAGAAGTGTTGAATTGCCATGAGCCGTTGGATCCAGAAAAGGTGTGCAAGGTTTAAACCTCGTAATAGTAGATGAGAGAGGACTCGTCAAGTCCTGAAAGCATTAGGACCATCCATTTTGGAGGACAGGTGTCAAATATCGAAGCCCATCGGGGATTTGGACACTAGGAGTTCAAGGAGAAGGAGTCATGAGACAAGAAGTCCTGGCTCAGGAAATTGCGAAATGACCAACAATGTTCATCAAGGAGGAAACGTGGCTAGTGGTCAAGGTTCGGGAAAAATACCGAAAGGTTGTGGGTCGTCAATCCAATTGGATCGTGATCATTGGTTCAAGAGGAATCTAGATCATTGATCTCTCAAGGGGGATATTTCGGCCTTTTGGAGTTCGAGAGTTCGAAGGACCTAGAATCGTATGCAGTTGGAATCACGAATTACAAAATCCCAAAAAGTGGACCGTGGTCATGGGTCGATTTTGTCATTTCAGAATCTGGGAGTTCGAAGGACCTAGAATCATTGCAGCTGGAATAGCGAAATCACGAATTGCAAAAAAAAGAAAAAATTCAGAGGAATAGAACCAGGTCATAGGACGGGTCATATGAAAAGAGAATTAAGGGAGGAGTTGTGGAGTTAGGCACTATTTCGGGTTTCGACATTTTGAAAGATAGAGAATAGGAGGAATTCTTGCATCGAGATTCCCCTAATCACGAAAAGCCGGTAGCGCTTTGACATTAAGAATGTGGTGGTCACGTGGACAAAGGCTAAGGGAGAACCCAGATTCGTTAAGCCCTTTTTGGTGTTTTGGTGACCAGGAGTTGGAGGGACAAGGATCTTGGGAGAGCTCGCATGTAGGAGTCCTGAAACCCCAAAACGCGAAAGGTGTGTTGGTTCAGAACATAGAAGAGTGCTGAAAGCTAAGCACGTGCATAGGTTTTCTCAAAGCCTATGACAAGAAATTAAAGGGACCTATGGATTCATTCAAGGGGTTCCAATAGGAGTCCGGAGAGCCATTTTGGCTCAGAAGAATATCGATCTAGAGACCGGTAGGTCGCAAAACCCTACTGAGGTAGGGGGTCTACATCAAGTGGTAACATAGCCACTTTCTATCTGTAGACTGTAGGCAGAGGGAGGCAGAGTAGATAAATAAAATACTCTGATACACACGATCAAGTGGTATCAGAGCCTGGACTTCATCTATATATTTTAGATGAAGAGGATTGAAGAGATTGTTGCAGGACGCAACAACAAATAGACAGTTGGGTGGACTGTAGGAGATACTAGAAATCCTCTCAGTTGCAGAGTAACAACCATATAAGATTCAAAGGGAAGAAGATGGCTACTGAAGGCCATAAGCATGGTCAAAGAGAGGACCGCCAACAGATGAAGAGCAAGGTTGATATGGATAAAGAACTCATCGAGATAAGAGTGAGGATGGAGGGGCTTTCATTTCGAATGCAACAATGTGGAAGAACATGATGGGTGTATGAATGGACCATGAAAAAGAAGGTGAAGTGGCTAGTCAAGGAGTTGTTGGCCGAAAGACAACAAAGGCTGTTGAAAATATGGCTGAGGTATGATGAACGCCTTAGTGACATAGAGCGAGTTTGCATCTATGAGTCAGAAGTTGGAGAAACCCTCAGTGATGAGGAAGAGAGATCAGTTTCAGGTCTCATAAACTACCAAGAGGGCAGAGATGAATTTTCCAATTTCCAGGTGGGAAATGAAATGAGATCATTTGAGGATCTCATAGACTGTCGGGAGGACAACAGTGGAAATTCATATTTCTAGGAGGGAAATGATGTGATATTAGCTGAAGATCTCATAAACGGCTAGGTGGGCAGGGAAAAAATCCCATATTGCCAAGTGGGCAAGGGAGAGCAGATGAGACTGTCTAAAAGTCTCATGAACTCTGGGATGAGTTCAGGTCAAGGAGTGTTGATGGAGATGGGATTTATTGATCTCATAAATTTCCAAGTGGGTAGAAGTGAACTTTCAAGTTTCTAGGTGGTCAATGGGAAGAGATCAACAGAAGGTCTCACATACTGCCAAGGAGGTAGTGGTGAAAGTTCAGATTTCTAGGTGGGTAATGAGATGGGACCAGTCGGTCTCATACACTGCCAGGTGGGCAGTAGAAAATTCCCAAGATGCCAAGTGGGCAAGGGGGAAAATATGGGGCTATGTGAAAGTCTCATGAACTCAGAGGAGAGATCGGATCATCAAGGAGTGCTGACGAAGGAAGGTCAGAAATACATTTTGATCATTGGGGAAATTGAAGTATTCCTACCAAGTAGCCCAATTGAGGCCAGAGTATGTGTTGCAGAAGCAACAATAGAAGAAGGACAACCAACAATGACTATCATAGAGGGAGAGGAGGAGAAGACACTATTGTTTTCCCTAACAGAAGAGGATCATAAGATGCTCACTCCATGGGAAATGGAGTTAGAGATATTGGAGGATTGGTTGAACAATCTATATCTAGTATATGGCTGCCACGAGGAGACAATCATGAAGATGTTAGCAGAGGAGCATTCCAAGGAATCACTCAAAATTTTCAGCCAGGGACTTGAACATATGATAACTACAACACCGAGGCATGTAGCAGAAGATGAAGGAGAATTCCAATCTGAGGAGCAGTTGGAGGAAGCTGGAATTTATCCAGCACAAGGGGAAATGGAAGAAGCTAATATGTCAGAGAAGGTGACTGAACAACATGTCAGTCAAAAAAATAAGATTGCAGAGCTGAATTTTGCAGCAGGATGGAAAGTTGAGGACACAAAGGAAAAATATGGCATGGGAGATCTAGTTGATCGACCCATTTGTTGGGAAAAAATGTAGTTGAGGAGACTACATAAGGAGAGCTAGCCACTGGAGCAGCTAGATGAGTTAATTGAAGAAATCATAAGGCTGATGTCAAGTTTAGCAGTAGAGACTACCAACAATGAGAAGTTGAGCAGAAGGGAGCCTGCAAGAGCAGCAGGGCAGCAACAACAGCAACAACGAAGTAGAGGAGTAGATGGACAACTCCAAGGGAAATTTTGGGATCCAGGTGGATTTCAACACTGGATAAGAGGAGCTCATGATCAGGAGATCATGATTTTTCCAACTAAGGAGTATGATGCAGGAGCATCGCTCCATCTCAACAACATGCTAGCTAGCCAACATATCCAACACACATTTAATGGAGAAAGGGAGAGGCGCAACCCTCTCAATTTTGAAATTCAAAATTTCAATAAATTTTGTAAGGCTTTTAATGTCATACCACACCTTTGTACAGGTAGTGGGGTAGGTTTCCTTTAATGGTTGCCTACAACAAGTCCATATCAGTCAGGTCTGCGACTTCCTCTTATGTAATGTAGCCATAGGAGCCACTCTGTGATAGCGATAGCTCAGAGACGGTGGTTGAGGATAATCTCATGGGAGCCCTCATTTTGTAATTAAGAAATTAGAGTAGAGAGTTAGGAAGAGAGACCAGAGTAGAGAGGTCTCAAGAGAGAGCTGAGACTTGTTACAGTCCAGTCTTTATAAAAATTTGTATATACATACAGATTAATAGAAAAGTAGTTTTTCCTACATACTGTGTGTTTGATGTTTACATGTTTTTATGCATTTCATGTTTAAATGCATAACTGGTGAAGTATTTCATAAGTTTCAATTTCGTCCTGTCTAGGAGTTTCCCAGTGCAAGGAGTGCACATAGTCCGCAAGGTCTGTGTTGACAGAGGTGAGACAACCTCAGGAAATCTCAAGAGGGATAACGTTGAACCTTCATTAGCAGAGGTGCAAGGAGTGCACAGGAAGGAACTCTATCTCGAGTTCAGGGAAGACAAAACTATTAAAGGTTCCATAGAGCTCTGCCAAGAGGGCATCAAGTGAGTGCATAGAGTGCAGTAGGAAAATCTATTTCAAGTTTTGAGAAAAGAGAAGTGTCGAGGAGAAGACACTCATAGGGTTACGAAAGACTCTGTAGGTTCTGCAAGGTGTGCATCGAGCAGGAAAACGCTCGGTGGGCGTAAGGAGTTTTATTTTCAAAAAAAATTCTTGAATTTGAGTTATTCGAGATCCTCGAACACAAAGTGTGCACAAGATTAAATCTCTAAGAGAATGAAGATTAGGAGGGACATCATTCCTAGAACACAGGTCAGATCCAAAGGAATTGAGCTTGTAGGGGAAGTGAAGGTCAAGGCCCTTGAAAATTCAGAAAATATTCTAAGGGGAAGGAATAAGTTCTCAAGCTCAGGAGGGAGTACAACTGTCATAAGATCTTGTGCAAAGAACTATTAGTCATTGGATCCGGAGGAAGGTGCATAGAGTTTAAACTATGGGAGGTCGCACAGGAGAGCAGTTGAAAGGAACGGTGGAGACAGTTCATGGAGAAGTGCTGAAATCTCGAGAGCCATAGGATCGCACCAAGTTGCGAGGGATTTAAGCCTTTAGAAGCACCCCAGAAACGAGATATATGGATGGTGGAGAGACTCTGTAGAGAAGTGCTGAAATCACGTGGGTTGTTGGATGAGAAGCATCAGGGGCTATTGATCTCATGCTCAAATTTCTCTATTTCAGAGTTTGAGGTTTGGAGCAACGAGTGATTTTGCAGTCGCTACATTGTGAACTCCCGGTTCGCGAAATCATGCTAGCTGTTGGATTTGGAGCACAGTGGTCCTAGAGCCACTAGATCAAGAATACATGCATGGGGTTTAGTCCTTGGGAGGTGGACAAGAAAAAGGCTCTGGGCCGTCAGATCTAGCACCAAGGACCGATAGTCGTTGGATCCAGAAGAAGGTGTGAGGGGTTTAATCCCTTTGAAGCCACATAGAAGCATAGAATGGATGGTAGAAAATTCAAGGGAGAAGTGTCGAATTGCCGTGAGTCGTCGGATCCAAAAAAGGTGTGCAAGGTTTAAACCTCATAACAGAAGAAGGGAGAGGACTCGTTAAGTCCCGAAAGCATGAGGACCATCCATTTTGGACGACAGGTGTCAAATATCCAAGCCCGTTAGGGATTTGGACACCGGGAGTTCAAGGAGAAGGAGTCATGAGACAAGAAGTCCCGACTCATGAAATTGTGAAATGACTGACAACGCTCATCAAGGAGGACACATGGCAAGTGGTCAAGGTTCAGGAAAAATATCGAAAGGTTGCGGGTTGTCGATCCAATTGGTTCGTGACTATCGGTTCAAGAGGAATCTGGATCGTTGATCTCTCAAGGGGGAGATTTCAGCATTTCAGGGTCCAGGAGTTCGAAGCACCTAGAATCATCTGTAGTCGGAATCACAAAATCGTAAATTATGAAATCCAAAAAAGTGGACCGTGGTCATGGGTAAATTTTGGCATTTCAAAATCAAGGAATTCGAAGGACCTAGAATCATTGTAGCCGGATTCATGAATTCATGAATCGTGAAAACCTGAAAGCATTCAGAGGAATAGCACCAGGTCACAGGATCGGTCGTATGAAAAGCGACTTAAGGGAGGAACTGTGGAGTTAGGCCCTATTTTAGGTTTTGGCATTTTGAAAGACAGAGAACAGGAGGAATTCTTGCATCACAATTCTCCGAATCATGAAAAGTCGATAGTTTTTTGACGTTAAGCACATGGTCAAAGAGTGGTGGTCATGTGGATAGAGGCTAAGGGATAACCTAGAGTCATTAAGACCTTTTCAACGTTTCAGTGACCGGGTGTTGAAGGGACAAGGAGCCTGGGAGAGATCGCATGCAGGAGTCCTGAAACCCCAAAACGGGAAAGGTGTGTTGGTTTAGAACAGAGAAGAGTGTTGAAAGCTGAGTGCGTGCATAGGTTTTCTCAAAGCCTATTAGAAGGAATTAAAGGGACTTGTGGATTCATTCAGGGGGTTCCAGCAGGATTCCAGAGAGCTATTTCAGCTCGGAATAAGATCAATCCAGAGACTGGGAGGTCACAAAACCCTGCTGAGGTAGGGGGTCTACATCACACCTCGGAGGACATTTTGTAGTGGAACGAAGCCAAGCATGAGACAATGTATGATAGGATTGAAGTGGAGCTAAAAGGGGTACAACAACCCCTCTACTTGAGACACACAGTTTCTATAGTGCCATCATCGTCATCAGAAGTTATAGAAGTAGGACATGAGCCTGCCCAACTATGTCGATTAGCTGATGCGAGAGAAGCTCGCCTTCAACGTGTTGAGGAAGAAAAAGAGCAGTCCACAAAATCCATAAAGGAAGAAAATGAGGAAGCCGTATAGAAACATCAAATTGCGCAACAAGAGAAATATGAACTCCAAGCGAAGTTTGCAGACGATAGAGCGCAAATCCAAAAGGAAAAAAAATAACTGCTCATAGAACATATGGGAGTCAAGGAGGCATTCACTAGATCCCTTTGCTCTATGTCAGGCCTTGCACATATAGAAGAAGACACAATGGAGATTCAAGTGGAGAAGCTTGCTGAACCTATTCAACAACTTCAAGAAAGAGCGACAGAACTGGAATTGCAAGCAATTCCAAGCACTCCATAGGAAGTGTGAGACCAGAGAGAAGAAACTTCCAAGAGTGGAGCTGCAAGAATCAAGGTGTTGGCCTATGAATGTAAGCTACTTAGCAACCATAGTGCACAGATCTATGAGTGCCTTACAAAGGACCCAAAAATCATAGCATTAAAAGCACAACTTCAAGAGGCAAAGAAACAAGCATTGATAGTGCAAGCGCAGTTGAAACTGCATTCAACAGTTGAGAAGATGAAACAATCATAGGAATAGTGCATAGTTTAGCAGCAGGTCCATTCCATCCAGAGTAAAGTCATAGAAGTGAACTTGAGACTCCAGCCAGTACAGGATGAAGCCTACACAATTTTTGAGGAGATAGAGGGACAGGGAGCACAACTAGAGCAAGTGGTCACCATAGTAGAACAACTCTTGGAAGGACTAGTCCTAGAGAAGGTCATCTAGGAGTTCGTCGAGTAGGAGGCTCTGGTGAAACAACAAGTTGAGGCAGCTTGAGCCAAGCTATAGGCCTTTGAAGCATAGCTTCCTAGACAAGAGTGACTCGGGATGAGTCATAGGTGAGTGTTGGGGTCTACTGGCCCTTGACCAAGTTTTGGATAACCTTGGTCATGTTTGACCACTTTTTGGGACTTTGACAGGCTGGTCGAAGATGGAGCGTACCCAGGCGAAGTGGAGATCACAGTATCTCGCCCCCCTTTTTGGGGGATTTTTTGGGATTAGGGTTTACATAATGGGTATGGAATGTCGACCCATGGTTTTACTGATGTTTAGGCCCTTTTTATAATATATAAATGGATATCTAGGTGATGTAAGGAAGGGGGGACTTAGTAGTTGGATCTATGTGATCAAATGGGCTTAGTGCATGACTGGTTGGCTTAGTGTATACTTTGTGTTGAGAACTTGTAGAGATAAGTGCAAGTGATTGAAGAAGGATTTGTGCTTGTACCTAGCTTGGGAAAGGAGGATCTAGCGAGGTGTGCATAGATTTCATGTCCTATGTGGAGTGGGTTATGTAGCTCTGTGCATGTACGAAGATTGGTAGAAGATAATAAAGAAGAAGAAGAGTTGGTGGACGTAGTCCCACACTAGGGTGAACCACATATATCCTATGTTATGGTTTCTTTGTGCAATATGGTTGATCTGTTATTAATGTGATTTATTCTTAGTGTTGTAATCTTTATGTTAGATGCATATGATATAATATCTTAGTGCTTATGATATGAATGAATGTTATATCTTCTTTGATGATATGTGATAAATGGATAAATGTGATTATATCTTGAAGGATACTATGTTGTTTTGTAATTAGGGTTTTGACTTGTGATGTGAATAAGGGTAAAAGATAATGAGTGTTAACTGCTAAGTGATCTATTAAGTGTTTTGATCATAGATCTGTCTCCCAGCTAGGTTGTAGACACTTGAGTTCAACAACCACCCCTGCCTCTACCTTAGGTGAGACTTCATCTACTTCGCAAGAGTTTCCTAAAGGGACGATAGTTAGGGTTTTATTGGTGTGTTGTGTTAGTGTTGAACCCTGGGTCTTCCCTTGTGCCAACACAAGGCAAGGGGAGTTGGCAAGTGGGGTGCCCACATGAGAAATTGTCATGAAAATGGGAGAACAACCACATAAGGGAGAACTAGGAAAGAAGATGAGTCATGTGCCAGATAAGGAGAAACGTTGGCTGCAACTTAAATTTTTTAAGATGAATTGGGAAAGGGAGGAACCCAAAGGCAAGGAAAGGCGAGTTGACAAGAGGTGCACTGACATGAGGAGTCATCGTGAAAATGAGAGAACAACTACACAAGGGAGAGCTAGGGAAGAAGACGAGTCATGTTCTGGATAAGGCGAAATGTTGGCTCCAACTTAACTTTTTTAATATGACTTGGGAAAGGCAAGGCGATTCGATGATAGGGGCACCCACATGAGGATTCATCGCGAAAACGAGAGAACAAACACACAATGGAGAGATAGGAAATAATATGAGTCGTGTGTCGAATAAGGAGAAAAGTTGGCTCCAACTTAACGTTTTTAAGACGAATTGGCCAAGGAAAGGTGTCGAAAGTCAAGGCATGGTGATTTGGAAAGAGGGCCACCCACATGAGGATTTGTTGCAAAAATGGGAGAACAACCATAAAAGGGAGAGTTAGCCAAGAAGATGGGTTGTGTGTAGCATAAGGAGCAAAGTTGGCTCCAAATTAAATTTTTTAAGATAGTTTGGGAAAGGTAGGGAACCCCAAGGCAAAGCAAGGTGAGTTGGCAAAAGGGACACCCACATGAGGAATTTTCATTAAAACGGGATAAAAACCACAAAAGGGAGAGTGAGGCAAGAAGACGAGTTGTGTGATGGATAAGGAGAAAAGTTGGCTCCAACTTAACATTTTTAGGATGGCTTGGGAAAGGTAGATCTCCCAAAGGCAACGTAAGGCGAGTTGGAAAGAGGGGCACCCACATGAGGAATCAACTTGAAAAGGGGATAACAACCACACAAGGGAGAGATAGGAAAGAAGATGAATTGGGTGCCCGATAAGGAGCAAAGTTGGATTTGGCTTAATGTTTTTAAGATGGCTTGGGAAAGGCATGGTTCCCAAAGGAAAGGCAAGTTTCTTGAAGGTGAGACAACGCAATGCATCCAGAGGCAAGGCAAGGTAGCACTAGGCAAGAATATGAGCCAACCGTCGGATAAGGAGTAAAGTTGGTCACAAATTAAAAAAATTTAAGTCAGCCTAGGAAAGGAATTATGTCGAGAGGAAAGACACAAGGCAAGTCAAGGTTCTAGGATGCAAGGCAAGGCAAGGTATCACTATGCAAGAAGATAAGCCAACTGTCGGATAAGGAATAAATTTGGTCACAACTTAACTTTTTAAAAACGGCCTGGGCAAGGAAAGGCGCTAAGAGGAAAGGTGTGGCAAGGCACATGGGAAGGCAAGGTTCCAGGAGGCAAGGAAAGAAAAATCAAAAGGAAAGGGGTCGAGAGGCAAGGCATTACAAGGCACCAAGATGCAAGGTAAGGCAAGACAAGATGCTAAGAGGAAAGGAAAGGCAGGTTGCTAGGAGGAAAGGCAAGGGAAGGTGCTAGGAGGAAAGTCAAGTTTTGTCAACATGAGGAGATCTCAAAAAAGTTTAGGAATGACCACACAAGGTAGCGCTAGGAAAGAAGACAAGACAACCATCGGATAAGGAGTAAACTTGGTCACAACATAAATTTTTTAAGGAAGCTTGGGCAAGGCAAGGTGTCGGGAGGCAAGGCACAAGGAAAAGCACCTAGAGGCAAGGAAAGGAAAGGTAGTGCTAGGCATGAAGATGAGCCAATCATTAGATAAGGAGTTAAGGTGGTCACAACTTAACTTTTTTAAGATGACCTATTCAAGTAAAGACAAGGAAAGGCATGAGGAGGCATGGCAAGGCTAGGTAGTGCTAGGAAAAAGTACAAGCCAATCGCCAGATAAGAAGTGTAGGTGGTCACCAATAAAATTTTTTAAGATGTCCTAGGCAAGGAAATACAAGGAAAGGAACCAAGAGGCAAGGAAAGTCAAGGTGAAAGGAGGGAAGGTGGGGAAAAGCACCAAGAGGAAAGGAAAGGAAAGTCAAGGTAGCGCTAGGCAAGAAGATGAGTCGACCATCAGATAAGGTGTAAAGATGGTCAAAACTTAAATTTTTTTAGATTCCCCAGGGAAAGAATGTCAAGGAAAGGAGTTGAGACACAAGGCAAGGAAAGGAAATTTGTCGGGAGGCAAGATAAGGAAGGGCATGCCACAAGGAAAGGCAAGGCATGAAGACACAAGGCAATGCAGGGCACGACACAAGTCAAGGCAAGGCATGAAGAGGAAAGTCAAGGCAAGGTGCAAGAGGACAAGTTGGGACACGATGGCCCAACTAATGGTTAAGTTGGTGGACGCATCATGACTTAGGAGGACCCATGCAGTGAAGGGTAACCATGCACAGAACATGCCTGAACGTACCGGCTCATGCCCTTAAGAACTATTTATTATTTACATCATTTTAAAATATAAAACTCATGTTATATATTATGTTTTCACATTATTTAGACGTCATTCTCTTTAACTTAGTGTAAAAAAGAGAGAAGTTATTTACCTATCATTCTTTTTCATTTAATATTCAAATCATTTTACAATATAAAACTTATTATGATGGTTAAAAAAAAATCAATATGAAACTCATGATGTTTAATAATTTTTCACATTATTTATTTAGTTATAGTTTTCTTTTTTAATATGAAAATGAGATGATTTATTTAGTTAATTCGACCATGTCCATGTAAAGGGACATGCTCATAAGAACTATTTATTGATTAGATCATTTTAAAATATAAAACTCATGTGATATATTAAGTTTTCACATTATTTAGGCACCCTTCTCTTTCAATTAGTGTAAAAAAGAGTAAAGTTATTTACGTGTCATCCTTTTTCATTTAATATTAAAATCATTTTACAATATAAAAGTTATTATGATGGTTAAAAAAATATCAATATGAAACTCATGATGTTTTCTTTTTTATTTAATATTAAAATCATTTTACAATATAAAAGTTATTATGATGGTTAAAAAAATATCAATATGAAACTCATGATGTTTAATAATTTTTCACATTATTTATTTAGCTATAGTTTTCTTTTTAATATGATGGTTAAAAAAATATCAATATGAAAATGAGGGGAGTTAATTAGTTAATTCGGATTTGTCCATGTATAGGGACAAGTCTGTAAGAACTATTTATTGATTAGATCATTTTAAAATATAAAACTCATGTTATGTATTAAGTTTTCACATTATTTAGGCGTGATTCTCTTTAATTTAGTGTAAAAAAGTGTGAAGTTATTTACATGTCATTCTTTTTTATTTAATATTCAAATAATTTTACAATATAAAACTTATTACGATGGTTAAAAAAATCAATATGAAACTCATGATGTTTAATAATTTTTCACATTATTTATTTAGCTATAGTTTTCTTTTTTAATATGAAATTGAGTGGACTTATTTAGTTAATTTGACCCTATCCATGTACAGGGACAGGCCCATAGGAACTATTTATTATTTAGATCATTTTAAAATATAAAACTCATGTTATATATTACATTTTCACATTATTTAGGCATCATTCTCTTTAATTTAGTGTAAAAAAGAGTGACGTTATTTACTTGTCATTCTTTTTCATTTAATATTCAAGTCATTTTACAATATAAAACTTATTATGATGGTTAAAAAAAATCAATATGAAACTCATGATGTTTAATAAGTTTTCACATTATTTATTTATCTATAGTTTTTTTTTTAATACCAAAATGAGTGGAGTTATTTAGTTTTCATTATCTTTTATTTATTATTCAAAATAATTTTACAACATAAACTCATAATGTTTAAAATATTTTTTCAATTTAAAAATCATGATGCTTAATACATTTTCAGGCTTGAATTCAACCCTGTCCATGTACAGGGACATGCCCAAATTCGAACCTCTCCATGTACAAATACAAACCTGAATTTGGGCATTTGTTAGGGTCCTAACCCACACATAGGTAGAACAATATATTTGGATGTAATACAGGTCAATATTAATAAGGCCTTTCAATAAGATAGAATAAGTCGAATGTAAGAAGACCTAATAGAAGCTTCTTCTTCCAGAAGGATCTTACTCTAGATGTTTCTTTTGATAGACATATTTAGTATAAATAGGAGTCGAGGGTATGAGAACCCTAGATTGGATATTATTGTAATAGAGATCTTCTCGACTAGATTTTTTCCCCTCGAAGAGGCCCATGAACATTCCTCTCAAAATCAAAGTGTTATTTCTGTTGTTATTCATATATCATTTTAGTGCTATTGTGGTGATTGTTCTAGTTATATTGTTGTTATTCTGCCATTTCTAGCATTTTATTTCTGTTCTGCATACTTTTTATATCTGGTATATTACAAGTGGTATTAGAGCACTTTCCTCAGTAGAAATTGCGGGTTAATTTTTTTTCAGGGTAGAGGCATATTCCGACATATTTAAGCCATAGAGATATGTCATTATGCGCATAAACCCATGGTTGAGGGATTCATACATGCAGGAAATACAAGTGTTACTTAAGCGCACATCTATTGGCCACCCTTGTAACCCCTATTGGTACCCCTTCCAATGGTAGCACATCCGACAACACCTATATATGGATCGACCTAGATTCCCTGAAGCACTCTTTAGATAACACAATCGGCCGCCTGACTACTATAGTGCCACAGAGAACATCACTCGGGAAGATACTCTCTAGTACCTAGGTAGTCGGGTAGTACGGCTAAGGGTACAGTCTAGCCTCCGTAGTTAGTTCCCTGAGATATTGGGCTGAGTAATATTGTTGGACCCCACACAGATATTAGAGAGTTATAGCATAGGGAAAACCCTTTTCTGTAGAACCATTGAATACCTAACCCTTGGGGACATAAACATAAACAAATTAAAATAAACAAGATCTATTGTTGCGCAGCTATGTTCTGGTTGCCAAAACACTACAATTTTCTTCTTGGTTAGGCATTTGGGCATTTTATCACTACAATATTCTTCAAACTGGAGTATAATTCTGCAGGTGTAAAAAAAAAGTCTGAAAAGTTTTTCACCATTATTTGAGACCTATTCCATTGGATTTATCTCTTCACCATTATCCCATTCATACATATCATTTTTCAGCAAAATTTTTGACCCCACCCGCCCCATTTTGGTTCCCTCATCATCATGTACCATACTTGTAGCCAAGACATGGAAGCTCAATTCAATACCTTGCAATGTAATTTCACCGAGACCCAACAAGAAGTGAAACAACTTAGTGCGAATGTTGTCTCCATCAATACAACCATGTAGTCCTCAATGGAGAAAATCAAACAAGACCTGACTACACATCTTGAATCTTTTGTTTCAATTCTCTTCACCAATATGCATGTCCCTACAGATAACCCTTTATCTGAACCACCTTCAAATACTGAAGCTAAAAATTCCTCTAACTTTTAGCACCATCACTTTCAATGTGACCTACACCTTTCACGGGTGGATGTGACCAAATTTGATGGCTCCGATCCCATGGGTTGGGTAAGGCAAATGGAAAATTATTTCTCTTTATATGAAATTATAGATGACTTGGCCAAACTCTAGTATGGTTTTATCCATCTAGATCAAGAACATTGGCAATGGAGAAAAACTTCCAGTCAAGGGTATATTGCTTGGACACAATTTGTGGCAGAGCTTTATGGACACTTTGACACTGACACCAACCATTTGGGTCGTTTGACAAAGTTGAAACAATCAGGAACAGTGGAAGACTTTATAGCTTCTTTTGAGAGACTGGGTTTCCAGATAGAGGGCATGTCGGATGCCTTTTTCCAAGAGTGTTTTATCGGTGACCTCAAGGATGAGATTTGGGCCCATGTCCTCATGGCTCGGCCTCAAAGTTGGGTGGAGGCTACTAAAAGAGATAAATAAGAACAACAAGTTGTATCTTCTCAAAACTGGAAAACCACCTTTATCCCTTGCACTAAACCTGTAAATCCCACTACTCCCTCCACTCCACTATAGATCCAAAAATTGACCAGGGCTGAAATGGATGAATGCCAACTCAAAGGAATTTGTTATAATTGTGATGAAAAATACTTCCCAGGCCACAAGTGTAAGGAACAAAAGATTTTTATGGCCATCTCGAAGGATATTTTGGAAGAGGATGTTGAAACTCCCCTTGTGTTTGAGTCACCTAAAACCACTGACATAACCCCTCCCTCAGACCCTCCTAAAGTAGAACTAGTCATTGCCATCAATGCTCTCACTGGCTTCTCTGCTCCCCAAACCCTCAAGCTAATCGGTTACATCAAGAATAGGAAGGTCATCATTCTAGTTGATAGTGGAAGAACCCATAATTTTATTCATCGTCGTATTTCCCAAGAAACTCATTGCTACATCCATGCCGTCAATAATTTCCAAATCATGATTGCCAATGGTGGCTCCATCAAATGTGGAGGGCGCTGTGAAAATGTGCATCTCCAAATTGGTGACTACCACCTAAAATCCCATATGTTTGCTGTCGACATGGGAAGTTGTGACATTGTGTTGGGTGCAGACTGGCTAAGGAATTTGGGTCCCATTCTCATGGATTTTAAGAAATTAACCATGCAATTCGACTAGGAGGTCCAAAAATATAAGTTCAAAGGCATCATCACTAGTTCACCTAAGATCATTAGTTCCCATCGCATGGAAAAGCTGCTCAAAAAAGGTCATTTTGGTGTTATTTCCCAACTCCATGCCATACAAGCAACAAAGACACACTTGGTGCCACAATACCTCCAATCCATCATTTATAAACATCAAGTGGTCTTTTCCACCCCCCAGGGACTCCCTACTTCCCGTGGTGTTCATGATCATTCCATTCCCCTTGTACCAGGAAGCTTTCCTCCCAATATTCGTCCGTATTGTCACCTCTTTTTCCAAAAAAATGAAATTGAGAAAATTGTCCAAGAAATCCTTAACAAAGGTTTTATCCACCCTAGTATGAGCCCCTATTCTTCTCCTATGGTCATGGTCCTAAATAATGAAGGTTCTTGGTGAATGTGTCATGACTTTCGTGCCCTCAACAAACTTACCATTAAAGACACATTTCCCATTCCTGTCATTAATGACCTCTTGGATGAATTGAGTGGCACCCATTTCTTTACTAAACTTGATCTTTGTTCTGGCTACCACCAGATACATATGAAAGAGGAAAACATTCCCAAGCCTACCTTTAGAACTCATGAAGGCCACTATGAGTTTTTGGTCATTCCCTTTGGCTTGTGTAATGCCCCCTCCACCTTCCAAAGCCTCATGAATCATGTCTTCCATCCTTTTCTTCATCATTTTGTCTTATTTTTCTTTGATGATATCCTCATCTATAGAAAAACCTGGACAAACCATCTTGCCCATGTGGATTGAGTTCTCCATCTACTCTCTCAGCACCAACTTTTCTTGAAATAGTCTAAATGTGCTTTTGGTGCCTCATAAGTCAAGTACTTGGGTCATCTAGTTGGAAAGGACAGTGTTAGGGTGGATCCTAAAAATATTGAAGCTATACAAGATTGACCTCACCCAAAGACTCTCAAAATCTTGTGTGGATTTTTGGGCTTAACTAGTTATTATCGTAAGTTTGTTAAGAATTATGGAAATATTGCAACACCTCTCACTACACTCCTCAAAAATAACTCTTTCACTTGGACTCTAGCAGTTTCTCAATCTTTTCAAACCTTGAATATGGCCATGTGCACCACTCCAGTCTTGGCCCTTCATGATTTCACAAAGACCTTTTTCTTGGAATGTGATGCTTCAGGGAAAGGAATTGGTGTTGTCCTTATGAAAGAGGGTCATCCTTTGGCCTTTACCAACAAGCAACTGTCTGAAATAAATATGGGCAAATCAATCTATGAAAAGGAAATGTTGGCTATTTTGCATGTCGTTGATCTGTGGCATCCTTATCTATTGGGGAAATGCTTCCAAATTAAGACAGATCATCAAAACCTCAAGTATTTTCTGGAACAACACATTTCCTCCCTAGAGAAACAAAAGTGAGTGACCAAGCTCTTTGGATATGATTATGATATCATTTATAAGAAAGGAAAAGACAATGTGGTTGTAGATGCACTTTCCTAAAAATATGAAGATGAAGGATCCCTTTTTTCTATTTCCTTCATTATATCAGATTGGCTCCAAGCCATTCGCCAGGATTGGCTACAAGATCCCAAAAGTTCATAGTTGATCCAACAATTGCAGTCCAATGCTCCAGCTTCCCCAGAGTACTCTTCGCTCCATGATGAGATTCGATACAAAGGCCGTTTGTATGTAAGTAAACAATCAAAACTTGAATCCATGGTACTTTTTGAGCTTCATGCTACACCCATAGTTGGGCACTCCGGGTTTACCAAAACCTATGACAGGGTCAAACACTATTTTTTATGGGATGGCATGAAACAATACATTCATAATTTTATCGTTGAATGTGATGTGTGTCAACGCAACAAGGGATAAACAGTCAAATCTCCGGGCACACTACAACCACTTTCGATTCCACCTACTATTTAGAGGGATATCTCTATGGATTTTATTACAGGCTTACCCAAATCAAGAAATAAATTAGTC
>JZKD02S0567469.1:95780-107617 GCA_000966675.3 Picea glauca | reverse complement strand
GAAGTTGTCAACAAGTGTTTGGAAACATATTTGAGGTGTTTTTCCTCGGAAAAGAAAAATCACTGGGCTCAATGGTTACCCCTAGCTAAATGGTGGTACAACACTTCATACCATATAGCTACATGGATGACTACTTTTGAAGCAGTATATGGACAAAATCCACCTTCCATTCTCTCATACTTACCTAGTGTCTTGAAGGTCTAGGCAGTTGACCAAACGCTTACAGTTTGAGAGTCTATTCTCCGTACACTCAAAGAGAATTTGGTCATGGCAGATAATCACATGAAGCAACAAGAAGATCAAGGTCACTCCGAATGTCAATTTACAGAAGGGGATCAAGTGTTTCTTTGACTGCAATGTTACAAGAAAAATTTCCTCAAGGCCAAGGATTATTAGAAGCTAGAACCCAAATTTATGGTCCTTATATCATTCTCAAGCATGTGGGATAGGTGGCCTATCAGTTAGCTTTTCCCAACCATTCTAAGCTACATCCTTTTTTTCATGTTTCATGCTTAAAGAAGGTGATTGGAACTAAGTGCCAAATTCAAACCAACCTTCTTGAGTTAGTCGAAGAAGGATCCATTTGGATATATCCACAAGCAATTTTGGACCAGCGCGAGCGCCTATTGCGTCAGAGAACCATCAAGGAAATGTTAGTCCAATGGAAAGATACAACTCCAGTAGATGCCACTTGGGAACCAACTACCATTCTGCAACAATTTCCACATCTCAAGCCTTGAGGACAAGGCTATTTTTAAGGGGGTGGACATGTTAGGGTCCTAACCCTCACATAGGTAGAACAATATGTTCGTATGTAATAAATGTCATTATTAATAAGGCCTTTCAATAAAATAGAATAAGTTGAATGTAAGAAGACCTAATAGAAGCTTCTGCTTCTAGAAAGATCTTCCTCTAGATGCTTCTTTTGATAGACATATTTAGTATAAATAAGATTTGAGGGTATGGGAACCCTAGCTTGGATATTATTGTAATAAAGCTCTGCTCGACTGGAGGTTTCCCCCTCAAAGAGGCCCGTGAACATTTCTCTCAGAATCAAAGTGATATTTCTGTTGTTATTCATATATCATTTCAGTTTTATTGTGGTGATTGCTCTGGCTATATTGTTGTTATTCTGCCATTTCTAGCATTTTATTTCTATTCTACATACTTTTTATATCTGGTATATTACAGCATGTCCCTGTACGAGGACATGGTTGAATTTGGGCCTGTCCCTATACATAGACATCGTCAAATTTGACCATTTCCTTTTACATGGACAAGGCCGAATGATCTAGGTGGATATCGGTGGCCACCCACCTTTTCCAACTGTCTCAAAACAGTTTTCTGGCAATTTTGGAAATTTACTATTTTTAGTAGTTTTAACTTCCGGGGCCATTTTGAGGGCCTAATTGAATGTTTTTCGGGATTGATATCCTCACTTATAGATGAAGGAATAATTGATCCCCCAAAATGAATCTCCTTGATGATACCTTTCCAATGGGCTATCATACACCTAAAATGAATATCGTATGCAAAAGTTACGACCTCGGGAAGTTAATGTACTAACTTACGCAAACAGACGCACGTTAACTACTAGACGCTTAGTAAATTTCCAAAATTGCCAAAAAACTATTTGGAGCCAGTTGGAAAAGGTGGGTGGCCACCGATATCCACCTGGATCGCCGAATTACATGTTAGTTTAGCTTGCAACAAGTTATCTATTGACTAGTAATCCCATTGATTCACAATATTCATTACTATAAGGATATGTACATTGTACTTTGACTAAACATATAATCAATACAAGTAATTAACATGTTTTTTTTTCCTACTTAGTATTGAGATCACTATTGACTTGTTATGTGTACTCATATAACTCAATCATGATAATCACTACTACTAAGTTACTCTTGTTAAGTAAGTGTAATAGAGTAAGTAACACTTGCTTTGTTAATATGGATAAGCTTATGATCCTCAACCTTATTAATTATACAAGTAAGAGTCATTATGATTAACACAAGGGTTATTGGTTGTTGTTGGTTGTTATTGCTTCATGTTGAAGGTAAATCTAAACCGTTGATTTTAAATTAATTTAATTTTAAAATTATTGGAAAATGTAAATTGAGTCCAATCCACTTAGTCCCATTTCTCTTTTAAGAATCTATGTAAAAATGAGTTCTATTTAGGGCCATATAAAAGAAAGGGTATCTCGTTGGACATTTATGTCTACTTCTTATATTTTGTTTCTTGGTTAAGTACCAAGACGAGATAATGTGTGACCCTCTTCTCTCTTGGGATGGTCCATGAGACCTAGGAGCATTTAAGAAGAAGGGCATATGATCACATCATTGATATTCCTCATATGTTGGGATGATAAAAGCTTATAAGTTAAATATGATGAGACTCATGTGGACATTCTCCCATTAAAGAAGAACTTACCTTGTTGAATTTGTCTAGAAACCCCCCTTGCTTGAGTTACGTCCCCCTTAATTGTTGTGTGGGTTTTTGGTTTGGTTCTTTGCTTCTTCCAAAAGAAAGATAACTGCCTTGACTTTGGATATCCTCTCCTTGACTTGTTTTTTTCTTGTTGACTTTTATGATTTAAAAATTAATATTTTATGTTATAAAATATTATTTGTTTAAATTATTTAATTATTAGGGTTTAAACCTAACCTTAAAGTTAGGAGTAATATGCTATCCCTAACCTACCTACCAAAACTATAAAGGAGACCTATCCTCACTCTTTACACACACAAATTCTCTTCTAAGCCGAGTTATGATCTGAGGTTTTCTCCGGCTCCTTCTTGTTCAAATTGTTGAGTGGTTGCAACCCCTCTAAGATAGTTCTTCTTGGTGTATTAAGCCATTGTAGGCTTACCTCTCCATCCTCTTGCTGCCACTGACCCTTAAGGGTATTTTCCATCTTGTCCCAGGTCTCTTGTTGGTTGTTGTTTAGGGTTTTTGGTTCTCCTTGTTGGTGTTTTCCTCCTCTTCGCCTTGCTGGTGCTACCCTCCTCATCTCCTTACTGATGCCACCCTGTGTATGCTACTATTGTCCTCTTATATTGACGGTGCCACCTTTGTATGTTTCCTTATATTGAAACTCTTAGTGCCCTGAACAGGGTTTGATAGGGAAGCTTTGGAACTATTAATAATTTTGTCTATTGCTGTAGTAGTTCTGTATTTTTTGGACATACTTTATTAAGGATGCTACTGGCCTCTCTTTCAGCCAATAGACTAGACAATGGTGTCATGTTTTGTCCCTTTTACTTGATGATTTGCATGTTGCTTAGTCTTTTGATATTTTACCCTAAAATTTCTTCTTGGAAATTTGTTCTAAGGGTCATGATGAGATCTTCCCTAAGGGTTTGATCAATGATCCCTTAAAAACAATTTTGAGCATGTATCTAAGAGGATAAAAACAACATATCAGGTAATATTGTTTCTTGCTTTAACTAAGTAAATGTTCTATCATTTATTTTTTTTATTCTACCATATTATGGATCAAAAGTTTTAATGTCTTGTTGATTGTAACATACAAGTAGCTAATGTTTAGAAATTAAAATAAATATTTCTATTTTAGCTAGCTAGATTTTTTCCCCTTAAATTTTAACATGTTACACACAGATTATCTTATAAATTGTTGTACAACTAAGAGGGGGGGGGGGTGAATCAGTTGTCACCGTGCTTAAACAATTATGCTCATTTTAACTTCTTTACAAGGCACTCAATGATAATCACAATAATGTATGGAAATAAGCAATGACACATTCAACATCAATCACATATATGAGATACACAGAGACAGATATTTCTCGAGGAAACCCATAAAGGGTAAAAACCTCTTCTTCACCTCTTCTTCTTTATATGATAAGTATTATTTACATTCTTTACATTATCATACATATGAGAACCAACTCATTGTGAGGCTACAACCTCAGTTTTTGCAAGCTGCAACTTGCTGAGAGCACCAATTCCCTGGTTTCTCTAGCACCAACTACAAGGAATCACCAACACCCTGGTTTCTCTAGCACCAAATAGAAGGAAGCTACAACTCCCTAGTTTCTCTAGCACCAACTAGAAGGAAGCTACAACTCCCTCTATTCAAGCACCCACTTGAACCTCTGAGGACACTTGTCCTCCCTAGCACCTCCCTACCGCCCTGATTTATTAATATGTGTTACTGAAACTTATTACAGTGATATAATGTTCAAACAACAACTTACCAGTCTCATCACTGTTCTGCAAGGTTTTGCTGCTCTATCTGCCTCACTGTCTTCCTACATGCATCCATTGCACTTTCTGTTCTTCTTCCTGTTGTGCTCTCTGTGCAATTCCAATTCAATGTACCTTTTCTCTTCTGTCCATCTCAGCTATTGCAATTCACCTTCTTCTTCACCGATGTATCACTCACAACAACAACAACCCTCTCTTATTTTCTCCACACTGCATCTTGTGCATCCTCTGTATGCAATGGTTCTACATCCTTTGCATGTCGAGTGCTCTACATGTTCATCATGGAAACTCTTTAGCTTCTTCATTTGTTAAGCCCATATGTCCATCATCACTGGGTGTCATAATCAAATTCCTTCGCATCACCAACAATTGAGATTCTTCATCTTTTGTTCCCCTCGACCTCAACCTCTCTGTTGCAGTTAATGGCTCCACCGGTCTTCCAGCTGTTAATAGCCTCCACAAACAGTCTTTTCTCCTACTGGAAGATTCCTTGTGACCCTTTAGTTCCTCTGGAAACCACACATAAGTCTTTTTGAGTCCTCTGGAAGAAACCATCAGTGGTTTCTAGCAGTTACAATGAGAAGTGCTACAGTAGCCCTCTGATCTTCTTCAATTTCATCTGCACCGTTGGATTAACTTCTCTAAATCTTGCGTTCATATCAACATTCCGCTCTTCGACATTTTGGGATCATCATGGTGGAGGATTTTAGTCCTCTCCATTTCTCGACCCCCGAAACTTTGAAAAGGATCTTGTCTTCACTAACTCCTTCCCCCATCTTATGTCGATGTGACCAACGACTGTGACCATAGCCTTAGTCAAAACTGCATTTTACAATTTCATGTTTCGGCATTTCAACACTCCTGTGGTGAAAGACCTTGACATCTCCAACTCCTGATATCCAAACCTCCAGTATGTAGTCTGTGACATTTAGTGACTTTGGGTTTCACGATTTTGGGACTCCTGTGATGAAGAGTCTTCACTCTTGACTCCTCCTACTCCCAATATCTAAAACTCCGGTATGGAGTCTTTATAATTTCACGACTTTGGGTTTCACGACTTTGGGACTCCTCATGATGAGAGTCTTTTTCATTTCCATCTCCCAGTATCCAATACTTCGAAATGGAGTTAGATCAATGGTTCATGATCTCCTTGAACCAATGTCTCAGATCATTTCACCATTTCGCATTTTGTGATTTCGAGACTCCTATTGATGAGAGTCTCTGACATCTTCATATCCCGGTAGCTGAAATCCCAGTAGCCAATACTTCGAAATGTAGCCAGATCAACAGTCCATGATATCCTTGAACCAATGGCTTAGATCATTTCTCCATTTCACATTTCGTGATTCCAGGACTCCTATTGATGAGAGTCTCTGACATCTCCATCTCCCGATAGCTAAAATCTCGGTATTCAATACTTTGAGTGGTGCGCATGTTTCAGTTTTTTAGGATTTCACATTTCGACACTCCAGGACTCCTGATGACGAGATCTCATGACATCTCTATCTCCCAGTATCCAAAACTCTGGTAGCCGAAACATCGAGCGATGTGTCTGTTTCACAATTTCGGGGTTTCACATTTTGCGACTTTGGGACTCCTGTGTTGGAGAGTCTCGAATCTTGACTTCTCCATCTCTCGGTAACCAAAAATCCAAAATGAAGTCTTTGTTGAGGTGCCTGTTTTGGATTTTTTGGGGTTTCGCATGTCACCTTGCTCTATAAAGAGCATGTAGGTTCTCCTGAATCCAACACCGGTTGGACCTTTGGCTCAGATCTGACGTTCATCGGAAAATCTCAATGAGATCCATCGCTGCATATATAATATTGTTGATCTTGCTTTGCATCGTCTTCCCAAGAGACTTCTGGAGCCGACCTAGCACATCCTTCCTGTACTCAAGCCATCATCGCTACTGTACTTGCCATCAATGACAAGCATAAACTGCTTATAAAACATGCCAACAATCTCCCCCTTTGGCATTGATGGAAACAAAAGGCACTCAGACCTATTATTTTCTCCCCCTTTAACATCAATGTCAAAGAAAACACGATCCCCCTGAGCTGTTGCAGTATTTTTTAGGAGGTGTCAAATATGCAATCAATACAAGACTCCCCCTAACAGGATGGACTCTCTTAGGTGTGAGGCGGGATGACACCCAGCTTTTGTCGGAGATATTGAAAAGGGGTCTTAGCTAGGGGTTTAGTAAATATGTCTTCTATTTGTTCTGTCGTTGGAATGTACTAAACCTCAACAAGCTGATTGGTGACCTGCTCTCTCAGAAAATGGCATTTTATGGGTATATGCTTGGTCTTGGAGTGGAATACTGGATTCTTAGACACACTGATGGCACTTGTGTTGTCACAATGAATTGGGATCGGTGTAGCGTATTTTACTTCCAAGTTGCAAGTGTCTGAATCATCCATAATACCTGAGTGCAATAGGTAGCAACAACAATATACTCTGTTTCTGTAGTTGATAAAGAAATGGAACCCTGCTTTTTACTAAGCCATGCTACTAATGAGTCACCCAGGAAGAATGCTCCTCCATTGTTTTTTTTTCTCTCATCAACACAGTTTGCCCAATCTGCATCTGAATAAGGAGTTAACTAAAAATTCTGATTTCTGGGATACCACAGACCATAAGTCATTGTTTCTTTCAAATACCTGAATATTCTTTTGACAACTTGCAAATGACTCTATTTAGGTGCAGACTGAAATCTTCCTACCATTTCTATAGCATGCATTATGTCTGGGAGATATGATGTGATGTACAACATGATTCCTATCATTGATCTATCTGAACTTTGATCAACATCAAGTGAGTCATCATCCTTGCTTAATTTTCATCCAGTAACAATAAGTGTACCTACAGGTTTGGAGTCTTCCATTTGAAATCTTTTCAGCATTTCTCTTAGATATTTTTCTTGAGAAATGAACATCCCTTCAAGCCTTTGAGTAATTTGCAGACCAAGAAAAAATGACATTTCTCCTATCATGGACATTTCAAACTCACATGCCATGGCAGAATCAAACCAATGTACCAATGGATCCTTATTATAGCCGAAGATGATGTCATCTACATAGACCAATACGATAAGAAAATTATTATCCTCTGTTTTAATATACAGATTGTTGTCAGTTGTTCCTCTCTTGAACCCTTTTTCTTTGAGATACATATCCAGTCTGTGATACCAGGCACGAGGGGCTTGTTTTAACCCATATAAATCTTTCTTCAGCTTGCATACTAAGTTAGGGTTATCAGACAGTTTGAATCCCTCTGGTTGTTCCATATAGACTTCTTCACTTAAATCTCCATTTAGAAAAGATGACTTGACATCTACTTGATAGACTTTAAACCTTTTATGACAAGCATAGGCAAGAAACATTCTGATAGCTTCTAATCTTGCTATGGGTGCAAATGTTTCATCAAAATCCAATCCTCCTATCTGAGCATATCCTTTACAGACTAACCTTTCTTTGTTCCTGACAACTTGTCCTTGCTCATTCAACTTATTCTTAAAGATCCATTTGGAGCCAATGACATTTTTACCTTCAGGTCTATGAACCATCTCCCACGTATTGTTTTTCTCAATCTGATCAAGTTCATCATTCATTGCTTTAACCCAGTGGTCATCTTTGCTGGCTTCATTGAAATTCTTGGGTTCTAGAATGGATATGAAATCTATATGAGATTGTTTGGTGGTTTTGATTAGCTTTCTCCTGGTTTGTACACCTTTTTATTTTTCTCCAATTATCTGACTTGCAGGATGATTCTTTTGAATGATTCTAGAGGAGGAATTTGAAGTTGACTGTTGATTTGAGTCTGTTTGAGTGTCTGAGTCTTCATCTGATTCAGAGTCTTCGTTTTCTGATTCTTGGACTTATTCATCTTTAGCTTTAGTTGTGTCTTTTGTACAAGACTCATTACTGTACATATCTGTTGTTGGTATTCCATCATCAACTTTTATATCAATACAGTCAATGATTTTATGAAGCCTCTTATTATAGCATCTGTATCATTTACTATTTGTAGCATACCCAAAGAAGATACCTTCATCAACCCTGTCATCATATTTGCCAAGGTTCTCATCATTATTCTTTATGTAGCATTTACTCCCAAAGACTTTGAAGTGTTTAATTGAAGCAGGTCTCCCAAACCACAGTTCATAAGGTGTCTTGTCACTTTGTGGTCTGAGGTAGGATTTTTTAAGAACATAGACTGCTATGTGTATTGTTTCTACCCAGTAGGTTTGACCAATGTTCTTCTCATTCATCATTGACTTGGCCATTTCCTGCACTGTTCTGTTTTGCCTCTCAACTACTCCATTTTGTTGTGGAGTTCTTGGGATTGTGTATTCTCTCTTCATCCCATGCTTATCACATAATTCCTTGAATTCATTTGACATAAACTCTCCTCCTCAGTCTGATCTTACTGCCTTTAACTTCTTGCCTGTTTGATTCTTAGTTAAAGCCTTAAATATTTTAAACTTCTCAAATGATTCAACTTTTTCTTTGAGAAAGGCAACCCAAGTAAGTCTAGAGTAATCATAAATAATCAAAATGAAGTAGTTTTCTTTCCCTGTGCCTTCCTGTCTTTATGGCCCACATAAATCCATATGAACTAGTTGGAGTGGTTTCTCTGTTGAAGTAAATCTCTTGGAATTAAACTGTGTCATGTTTATCTTTCCTACTTGGCAGGGTTTACACATTGAATCTTGGGGCTTTGATATTCCAAGAAGGTCTTTTACTGCCTCGATATTTCTAAGTTTGATTAAGTGGTCAAAGTTTAGATGTCCAAGTCTCCTATGACATAACCAAACTTCATCATGTTTTCTTAGATGACATTCTTCTCTATTTTCTTTCAGCACATATACATTATTGTCTATTCTTATGCCTTTGGCCACCACTTGTCCCGAGTTTATAGACTTTATCTTGCAGTTCTTGGATGTGAACACCACTTCACATCCTCTGTCACACATTTGAATTACACTGAGCAGATTATGTTTCAGCCCATCTACAAGTAGAACATCTTGGGATTTTCCTTTTCCATTAGTTAAACCCACCATCCCTTTACCCTTTATTTTACTTGGAGCATCATTTCCAAAAGTTATGTTTCCTAATTTTCTTTCACTTAGGGATAGAAACTTACCTTTGTCTCCCATCATATGTTTGGAGCATCCACTATCTATATACCAAGGGTTCATTTTTCTTTGAGCTGACAACACTAATCCACACTTGTCACTTTCTTTCTTCTTCCAAAACTTGACATTTTCAGCAGGGGAATTCAAATCTGGTTCATAGTTCTTTAATTGAAAGTCAACAGACTTATGTCCATAGTTATGACAAATGTAGCATTCAATATCATTGTTCAATAGGTCAAAATTATTGTTTCAGCATTGTCTACTCATTGACTATTGATTATTTCTTGGACTCCTTAGTTGCATGTCCCTAGACTTAATTTGGCAATTTGGAATCTGTGAAGGTTTGTTATTTGGCTGCATCATTCTCTATTGTGGCAGGTATTTATTCCTTTGAAATATTAATTACTCATGTCTAAGTCTTAAGGAACAATTTACAGCTTTGTGACCAAAGTTAGAACAATAGGAACAATAGCCATAGAAAAATTCTTTGTACCTAGAAAATGGTTGTCTTCTTTGAGAAGATTGATTTCTTCCATGATGATGACATCTTTCAGCAGGGAGCACACTATTTATTTGTTCTATAGATTCATTCCTGACACCTTTTTCCTTACTCGTCCTGGTCGGCTGATTGTGTTCCTTTGTTTCTGCAGGTTTGTTGTTTTCATTGGTTGTACATTTGACAAACTTGATGGGTTCTTCGTTTCTTGGCTTGCCACTACTTGATCCCTCTTCATAACCCAAACCAGTTTTTAGCTTTGGATTCCTTTGCTGATTCACAATGGTGGCTAATCCTTCTGAGACTTTGATACTTGACAGATTCTGATTATACAAGGCTTGAAACTTCTCCATCTCTTTCCTAGTTTTCACTACTTCTTGTTCTAATGCTTCACATCTTGCCTTCTTTTCTAACAACTGTCATTTCAGAATGTCTTCGATTTTCTTTGCCTCTTATAATTCTATTTTTAGTAGGACAAGGTCTTCATCAGGTTCTTTACTATTTTTCTCAAACTGTCTCAACAATTGTCTTTGCTTTCTGTTCTTGATTCTTAGTTTGTCAATCTCTTCCAGTGCACTGATCAATTCTCATTCCATGTCAACCACAACTTCTTCTTCATTAACATCACTCCCTGTGTTGTTATTATCATAATCCTCTTTGGCGATAAGTATGAAGTCATTTATTTTATTATCAATAGATGAGTCATTGTCTTCATCATCTGAAGGATCCTCATCATTGTTTATGTAAAGACTTTTCTTCTTAAAGTTATTCTCTTTAAAGAAATTTCTGTGTTTGTACTTCTCCTCATCATCACATGTTTGATCCTTTCCTTTATGGGAACATTTATTTACAAAATGACCTATCCTACCACAGTTGAAACATTTGAAAAGTAGCTTACCTTTGTATTTTCCTGATCTCTTCTTCAGTCTCTTCACAAATTTTTCTTCAATTTCATCGGGCTCAGAATCCTCATTCTTGTCTACCTTAAATGATGCTTCTCTGGAGGTGGTTTTATATTTACCTAGAAGTTGATCAAACTCTAAGCTTTTTACATCATTTAGTTCTTCTATAGAAGATACCTTCGGATTGACCCTATCTGGGAGAGATCTCAAAATTTTCTGAACTAAAGAATGTTCCTCAATTATTTCACCAAGTGCTTTCATTGCATTTACCATTTCTTCTACTCTCATAAAGTATTTTCCAATAGTTTCATATTCCTTCATATTCAGTTGTTCAAACTGTATTTTGTAGGTTTGAAGCTTGGCGTCCTTTACCTTTTCATTACCTTCATAACTGCTAATGAGTTTGTCCCACATTTCTTTGGCAGTTCCTAGGTGCATAACTTTTACGAATTCTACTTCTGCAAGCCCACTCAAGATAGCATTCATAGCCTTAGTGTTGAAGCTAAATTCTAGCTTGTCATCCTTATTATCTAGTACAACTGGCTTTACATAACCAATGTCTACCACATCCCAGACATATGCACCTAAATCCATTATGTAGGTTCTCATTCTAACTTTATAGAAGGCAAAGTTTGTTCAATTGAACAGAGGGGCCTTATTGATTGAATTTCCTTCATGGCTTGACATGTTTAAGATCTAGGATCTACCCTTAGATAAAAGGGGTTGGCTCTGATACCAATTGTTGGACAACATAGAGGGGGGGGGGGGTGAATCAGTTGTCATCGTGCTTAAACAATTATGCTCATTTTAACTTCTTTACAAGGCACTCAATGATAATCACAATAATGCAAGGAAATAAGCAATGGCACATTCAACATCAGTCACATATATGAGATACACAGAGATAGATATTTCTTGAGAAAACCCATAAAGGGTAAAAAACTCTTCTTATTTATATGATAAGTATTATTTACATTCTTTACATTATCATACATATGAGAACCAACTCATTGTGAGGCTACAACCTCTGTTTTTGCAAGTTGCAACTTGCTGAGAGCACCAACTC
>JZKD02S0567469.1:72176-88260 GCA_000966675.3 Picea glauca | reverse complement strand
CTCAAGGGCGTCCGACACGGTCGCCCATAAAGAAACTCAAAAGGTGCCATCTTAATGGTGCTCTGGTAACTGTTGTTGTAAGCGAACTCTACTAGAGGCAAGAACTCCTCCCAACCCTTTTGTTGGTCCATCACGTACATGTGCAACATGTCATCCAAGGTTTGGTTCGTTCGTTCGGTCTGTCCGTCAGTCTCTTGGTGATACGCAGTACTAAAATTAAGTTGGGTTCCCAAGGCCTCTTGGAAACTCGTCCAAAATCATCCAGTAAACAAAGATCCTCGATCGGATATAATCTTTTTAGGCATGCCATGCAGCCTCACAATCTCACTGATGAAAAATCTCGCTATGTCATGTGCTTTATATGTTGTACGCACAGGAATAAAGTGAGCACTCTTCGTTAGAGTGTCTACTACTACAAAGATCGAGTCGTGTCTCCTTGCCGTCAGTGGCAATCCAACTATAAAATCCATCAAAATAACTTCCCATTTCGATTCTGGAATGGCATGTGGTTGAAGTAATCCTGTCGAGTGTCTATGGTCAGCCTTTACCTGCTAACACTCTAGACATCTGGCCACAAAGTTGACTATGTCAGCCTTCATTCCCTTTGAGAAGAATAAGGGTTTAAGGTCTGCCCTCATATTTGTGACTCCTAGGTGAGCCATGTAAACTGCTCTATGAGCCTCGCTCAGGATAAACATCCTCAACTCGTCGTTTGGCGGTACATAAATCTGACCTATAAACCTCAATAAACCATCGCTATCAAATGACTATCCCTCATATCATGGTACTATCATTGTGTTTTGTCCGATAAAATCCTCGACTTCTTTGTACCAGTCATCATCACGTTGTAAAGTGAGAATCTTCTCACGTAGAATTGTCTGAAGAGGTAAAACCGAAAAGATGCATGGCCTCTGACTCAAGGCATCCGCCACTTGGTTCACTGTTCCCTTTATGTAAGTAATCTTGAAGTCGTACTCACTAAGCAATTCTGACCAACGTCGCTGTCGCGCATTCAGGTCGCTTTGCGTAAAAATGTGTTGTTGTCCACAATGATCAGTCCTTCATTCAAATTTTTGTCCAACAAGGTAGTGTCTCCAAACTTTCAAGGTATATACGATGGATAATAGTTCCAAATCATGTGTCACGTAGTTCTCCTCATGCCTTCTCAGTTTCCTCAAAATGTAAGCAATCACTCGTCCGTCTTGCATCAAGACTCCTCCTAAACCTTCCTTGGATGCGTCAGTGCATACCAAGAAGTCTGCGTCCATGTCAGGGACCTTTAGTATCGGGGCTCTGGTCAACAACTCTTTAAGCCCTCGAAATGCTTCCACGCATTTCTCGATCCAAACAAACTTCTTGTTTTTCTTCTGCAATTCCATGATCAAAATTTTCTATCTTCGAAAATCCCTCGACAAACCGTCCATAGTATCCTGCTAAACCCATAAAACTATGCACTTCTGTGACATTCGTCGGTGCAGGCCATTCCATAATAGCCTCAACCTTGGCTGGATCTACGACGATACCTTCACCAGAGATGACATGCCCTAAGTAGTGAATCCTCGATTGATAAAAAGAGAATTTGGACAACTTCCCATACAATTTGTGGTCTCGTAGACACTGTAGTACCAAGCACAAGTTCTCGTCATGCTCCTTTGTTGTCCAAGAGTAGATCAAGATATCGTCAATGAATACTTGGATGAACTTGTCCAAGTACTCGTGGAACACCCCGTTCATCAAAATCATGAATACCCTTGGGGCGTTTGTCATTCCAAATGGTAAAACAGTAAACTCGTAATGTCCAAATCTCATCTTAAAGGTGGTCTTAGGGACGTCATCCTCCTTGATCCGTAACTGGTGATACCCTGATCACAAATCATTCTTGGAAAACACTGTCACACCCTTCATTTGATCGAACATATCATCAATTCTTGGTAAGGGATACTGATTCTTGATCGTAGCCTTGTTCAGTTGACGATAGTCAATGCAAAGCCTCCATCATCCATCCTTCTTTTGTATGAAAATAACAGGTGCACCCCACGGTGACACACTGGGATGTATCAGTCCCAGGTCCAACAACTCCTTCATTTGCATTTTCAACTATTGCAACTCTAGGGTTGACATCCGATAAGGCGTTCTTTCTATCGGTTCGGTCCCCGGTTTTAGGTCTATGGTAAACTCTAGTTCTCTTTCTGGCGGCATCCCAGGTAACTCCTTTGGAAATATGTCCGCAAAATCCTTTACCAACAGAAGGTGTTCTAGACCTTCTGCCACTCCCTTTTCATTTAGTGCAAGGATCGCATAAAGCTTGCACCCCTTGTGTATACTCTTCTGTAGCTGTAAGGAAGAGATGAACCTTAGGGAAAATCCCTGGTTCCATCCTACTATCACACGTTTCTTTCCTTCGTCATCGACCAAGCTCAACCGTTTCATTTTACAGTTGAGTATCGCCTCATGTGATTCCAACCAATCCATACCAATCACGACGTCATAAGATCCTAAGATCGTGATGTACAAGTCGACCCTCGTGATGAACTCTCCCAAGTTAAGGGCACAACCCGTAACCTTTAATCCAACTTTCTGTTTGGCTCCCAAAGCCATCTCTACATAGCTAAACTCATCCTGTTCGACTTCCTTTACCTTAATCATTTTTAGCGCTGCACTGGAAATGAAACTCTCAGTAGCACCTGGGTCTATCAAAATACTAAGGGTCTGGTCAGCGATAGTACCTGTCGTCTCGAGCACATTCGACTGGTGCTCTGCCTGACGGTTATTCACTACTGTGTGAATCCGATGGGCCTTGCCCATATCTCCCACTGTAGTGGGTCCAGCTGATCCATATGCTCTGGTCCTCTCCACAGGACAGTCACGCTGGTAGTGTGGCTCCCCACACAGCCAACACCCCTTCTTCGGCCCAGTAGTCCTGGTACCCGAAGTAGAAGATGACAGCCCACTGGCCTGGAACCCAGGTCTGTTCCACTGAATAGGCCTAAAATGCTGCAGTTGCGGGCGACGCTGCTACTGATGCTGCGGTCCCCGATAAGGTGTCCACTGCTGAGGCAGTGGTCGTAGGGGTGTAGTGAAAGTGGATCCTCTCTGGAAGCCACGATATCCTGGCGTATGCCTCGCTGGTGTCTGATGTTGCGGTGTACCAAATGAAACCTGCCCTGCGGGTCTCGCTGGAGTCCTGGTCCGACCCCCACTGATAATCTCCTCCTCTGCTATGAGGGCCTTTTGGACAACATCGTGCAAGGCTTGAGGCATCAAGATCCTAAAATTTTCACGCAGGCCACCATTAAGGAAAAACACGAACCGGTTGACCTTGAGTTTCTCTGTGTTAAGGTGTGGAGCATACCGGAGCAACTCCATGAAACGTGCCTCGTACTCGGGCACCATACGACCTCCCTGTCATAATGCGTTGAACTCATTGAGCTGATGCTCAATGAATTCCTCTGAAAGGTACCTCTCTCGGAATCATTCCTCCAACAGTTCCCATGACACGTCTTCAACGGCCATGTTCAGTTGTGGTAGGAGTGTCTTCCACAATAGAAGAGCGCTCCCCTTTAGTTGAAAGACCGCAATGCGGACCTTCATGTTGGAGGTATAATCGCGAAGTGCGAAGCACATCACCATATTCTCCAACCATGCCTCGGCGGCTGCGTCATCCGGGGCACCAAAGAACTCAGGAAATTTGACCTTCTCGAGTTCACGGTGAATTCCACTTGTAACGGTCGATGCACGCAGAAGAACCTCAGCGGGTGCCAGTGCCCTGGCCTCATCTCTATCCAAGTGGATGATCAGTGCCTTGGGCATGCACTGGAAAGACCTCATCATCCAAACAACGTCTCCAACTGCTATCTTCTCCTGTCCGAGAACCTGCTCGCCTCCTTGGGGGTTAGACCCCTCAGGCATGGATGCTACTGGAGGCATCACGCCTCTTCCCGTAGCACCCCATCGTCTTCCTCTGCGGCGTCCTCTAACGATGATTACCTACACACACACAATAAACTTTATCAACAACAGTATAATCAAATCTAATCATGTCAACAAAAGCCGTAGCGAATCCCAAGTCCTGGGTCGAACCGGCTCTAATACCATATGTAACAACCTCCTCTTTAAGACAACAAAATCTGATAACAGGTGCAAATTTTTTTTTTTTTAAAAGTGTGTGCGCGCGTGTAGAAAGGAAACCGACACACTTGATTCTACGTCGCCACCCGATGACTAACAAGACACAATCACGATGGTCACAACAAGAAGACATAAGGTGCACAACAAGTAATGACAAACATGAAATGACCACAGACATAAGGAAGAATCCATAATAGTAGTTTTACTATTTCTGCACAGGAAAGCAGGGCGTTTAATCTTAGTCCTCTACTCCAGAGAGAGAGAAGGCCAGATAGGCTCCTAGCCAACCGCTCAGGCAGAAACTAGTAACCCAACGACGAACAATACTCAAGCAAGACAAACACAACAATACGACATACGACGTACCACAATAACAACATGCGTTTAACGACGATCAAACGACAATAAGTAAGACTGACTACCCATCCATCCTACCCTGCAATGGTTAGGACCTTCAAGACACATAAGCAACGCTCAAGCGCAGGTTACCATTGATTTTAACCATTTAAGGTCTCAGGGTTGCGACTGTTCTGAGGAACATGGAGGTGTCTACATATTGTCCGACACAACAGACAAAGAAAGAAATTAAACAACCAGGCAGAATAATAATTAAAAGAGAAACCACCTCCTCTTCAAAAGGTGCAAGATAAAAACGACTCAGACAATGACTAACCAATATTAATACAAGGTATTTTCTATGACCCAACTGTAATTGATTACTGACCAATTGTTCCCTTAAATTTCATCAACTAACAAGCCTTATACATAATGTAAATTCGATTAATCTCCATCCCTCATTTATTAGGTTATAAAATCCTAATGTACTTAGTTCATTGACATTGCATAAATCACCATCACATTGCACCTCTTTGTTAACCATAAAAATTAAGCCGCGATATCGTTACCAAATGATGAACCCACTAACATTTACCTTACCTTGAATGTTAGCATTGACATAAGCATTTTCCATATTATCTTACATTACCTTAACAAATTATTACCATACATTACAATAACCTTACATTATATTAACATTGCAATTAAATGACGAGGCTCTTATAATTCAATATTGTCTAATGCCAACATTCCATATGGCAAGACATTACCCTTAATAGTTTACCCAAGCCTACCATGAGCTCATATTACAACGTCATTATAACAATGATAAACAAATAATGATGATGAGCAAAATAAAACCCAGGATGAAAATCTTATTGCAATTCATATGGTAAATGAAATCCTCCTATTCTCAATTAAATGAAAATTCCTTCCAAAATACATCATCAATTATTCCCTTTCCAATTTATTAGAAACAAACGTATAGATTCTTAAAAGTTCCTTCAACCATACTAATCATCAACTATTTTATTTCAAATTATTAAAAAAATAGATAACCTATGGAATTGCTACCTCATTCCCTTTATCCAAATCATCCTCTCTCAATGATTAGAATCCTTCATATATAAACAATTTTAAAATAAAGAAAGATTATGGATCATATAAATAATCTTGATAATCTAGAATCTAAAATTGCACACTAAGCTGATTGCTCAATTTAAACACTACATTAACCATGCTAGTTTAAGTAATTTAACAATGCTATATGAATTCACATGTCCACACATGATTTATCATTTCTGAATTTAACGTTTGCATGTAGAGTCGATCAACAAGTTAGACAACACCTCAGATTAAACAATGCTAAGCTAAACTGATGAAAATAAATCTCACTGTCAGGATTACATTTAAAAATGACAGAATCATTCAAAACTGGCAAATTTAATTACAACCGAATCCTCGGAAGCATACCCGAAGGGAAATAACCCACGTTGGTTTAATAGCTATCTCCTCACAGTTAGCCGAGCACCGAAAGCGATGGAATCGAATGATGGCATAATCTAATTGTATGATAGTAGGTAAAAACCCAAGAAATCTAAGGAGACATATTGCCAAAAATCACAATTAATTAAGGGGATACGAATTACTGAAAATGCAGAGAAAATGGGGGAAAAGATTGGCCACAATGAAGAGAAATCTAGGAAACGAATTGCCAAAAATGTAGAGAGTCCGAGGTTCTATTTACTGAGAAATTAAATAGTTAGAAAGTTGGTAAGAGCATCCCGGTCATTGGGCGGATTTCTCATTGAGGTAAAGGTCAAACAAAACGTAGAGATGTAATCAAAGTGTTGAGGCACCGCTTGAAGGCTGGGCGAAATGCATACCAAGGTAATGGTGAAAAATAAAATGTAGAGATAATAAACAGAGAACACATCGATTAAGTGTTTGGGAATCACGTGCATACCCTCCACCCAAAGCGCCAGGAGATCACAACTCAAACACAGAGGTATATAACAGGAGAACAAAATATAAGTGGTTGGGGATCACGTGGACATCCTCCACTAAAAGGCAGAGGCTCACAGATCCGAATTTTCCCAACAAAAATGCCAACGCCAATGCCATAACGAAATCTGGTATCCATATTTTTAAATGAAAATTTCCAAAAGCCCAAGGCCAGAAGAATCTCATATGAAAATATCAATGACAAGCCAAGCACCTGTTGCAGGTCGAATTTAATTCGGTTTTAATTCCCTTTTTGTAACCTGCAACCCACAACATGTATCGAGTTTTCCAGAGCCAAATTTCAACAGCTTACCCAACAGATTTTTCTGAAACAATATCACAGTGAACACACACAAAAAAAATAGATGGCAAAGAGGAGGGGATGATAAATCTCCCAGATTGTACCCTTAAGCATCTAGGTAAGAGATTTGAAAAGGTAATCTTAACCAGGAAAAGAAGAATAGTAATAAAAGTCTTGCCAATAGTAAGATGGCGGTCATGGGTCTGCCACTCGGTACAATCAATGTTAAGTCTCTAAGTTACAAGGAGGAGTTTAATTTCCTTTCATGTTTCAGCTGCAATATCTCTAATTCCTTTATAAACCACTGTGAAAACTTGTAGAAAATACGACCAAACTTGTAGAAAATACAACAGTAAAATGCTCTATTTTTGCTGGCATTTTAGTATAAGCAATTTAGTTGGAAGCATAAGATCTCATTTTTCTGTACTACTTTTAAAATCTAGGAATTAGGTTGGGTTTAAATAGCAGCCCATCGAATCCCATTACAACCAATATTCTACTACCAGCATAGATCATCATTGCATCCTATTCTACCAAATTTAAAACAACCATACCATTTCCTTAACTCCTACCTCGAATGATGACTGCACTCTCATTGCCACTCCTTCTCCGCACCGATTCTGCTCGCCGACTATAGAGACTACACCGGTACCTACCAGCCAATCGCTAGGGGTACTCTACTTCCCCCTTAGCTCCCCGATCCGCAAAGGGGCCACACACTGTCTAGATGGTAGATCTAGCTTCCCATCTTACCTTGCAAGGCTGAGCTACCACTTCTATCCGAGCTGGAAAATCCCAACTCCTCACAAGCAATCAGTCAAGTCACAATTCGGCAGCATAACGTTATGCTATCAGCCAATCCCCTTTCTTCCTGATCTCCCTTTTCTTTTATAGAGTTTTGAGACCCACCAACTTTCCTAAATCACATTTATTTTAAGTTTTAATGAAAACTCTCTAAAAATTCTCTGTCGTACAAGTGTCATTCATCCCCCACATTTCTCCAACATTATTTTCTTTTAATTTATTAAAAGACTCATTTCCCTCACCCACCTAGAGTCACTCCTAAAATTACTCCTAGGTGTTCCTAGATACCCTTACATGCTTTTAATAACTTTCCCTAAAATGAATTTGCTAAATTTAGTTCATTTTAGAAAGTTCTTAATTGCAGATTCCTTACTGTGTTGACTTTTCCTTTTACCCTATGTCCCCTTGTTTCCTTTATTATGTTTCCTTTATTACTCAGTTTCCCTATTTTTATTATTTCCTTCCTTTTTAAAACCAAAAAGGTAAATGTGCTAATTAATATTTTCATTTATTATTTATTTAATATCTTTTGTTCTTTCACAAGTTAGGAATTAATTTCCTCTTTGCAAATTTTTGAATCCCTTAGTTTAATTAAATCCTTACTCTCTTCATTTACCCCAAGAATTTTATGAAGACCCAACTATTACCTAAGTGGGCTTTTGTTTAAATTGTTATTTTTATTCGAGGGTCCTTTTCTTAAGGTTAGACTAAATTTTTACCCTAAAAAGTTTTAGACTTAGGACTTAGATTCTAAACTGGGCGACACTTGGTTAGGGAAGTTGTTTAAGGATTTCTTAAGGTGTTAATGTGTTAGGGCCATTTAGGTTTGTTTCCCTCATCAACATCAATGCGATGTGCCCTTCAAGACGCACCACATACTCCAAGGGTGCCACTCGCCTCATTCGTTTCCCTTGCATGACGTGCCCTTCAGGATGCACCACGTGCTCCAAGGGTGCCACTCGCCAACTTGTGTTTCTTTTGTGCGACGTGCCTTGCAGGATGCACCACGTGATCCAAGGATTCCACTTGCCAACTTGAATGATTGGTAGACATCTATAACCCCTGGATTCAACACTCCTCTAGGTGAACTTGTGGGAGACTAAGGGCTCTAAGGAATAAGGCCCCCGCCTTATTGCGTGCCCCTTAGAATCATCGTGAGCGACTGTCGCAGTCTTCCCTCACGACATCGTGGATCCTCTCGAACTAGGTAATCGTTAACCTACAGTTCGAGCCACGGTAGGAGTGTTAGTAGGTTGTGGCAAGGATGTTTTCCACACCTCTCCCTCAACCTCTATGGAAATCATGTGTGTGGCCTCTTTACTCCATATGTGAGTCAGGTCGACAAGCTATCGTCAGCCTACATCATCAACAATCGTGTCAGAACATTTCAACATCATCTCATCAAATCAAATGAAATATCACAGTAAATAAATCAACCCAAATAGAACACTCCCTGACTCAATCCGGAGTCCAAGGGGCTCCACCAATGCCTCTGCATCTTTAAGGTCCGAAACCCTAGACACTCAATGAAACTGAGTCAGAAACACCTGTCTACGTCAAAGCAGTAAAACATCATGTCATCTATCATAATGCATCATAATCAAGGATACATGTTTTAACATCATAAAAGTTCAGATCACTTGCGAGCAAGTGTCCTCAAAGAATAAGTTTTCTCAGTGCGCCAGAGAGGGATGTTACATTTTGGGACTCCTATTGATGAGAGTCTCTGACATCTCCATTTCCCGGTATCCGAAATCCCGGTATTCAATACTTCGAGTGGTGCACATGTTTCAGGTTTTTAGGATTTCACATTTTGGCACTTCAGGACTCTTGATGACAAGAGTCTTTGACATATCTATCTCTTGGTATCTGAAACTCTGGTAGTCGAAACTTTGAGCAATGTGCCTGTTTCATGATTTCGGGGTTTCGCATTTCGCGACTTTGGGACTCCTGTGTTAGAGAGTCTCGACTCTTGACTTCTCCATATCCTGGTAACCGAAACTCCAAAATGGAGTCTTTGTTGAGGTGCATGTTTTGGATTTTTCAGGGTTTCGCATGTCACCTTGCTTGTTAAAGAGCATGTAGGTTCTCCTAGATCCAACGTCGGTTGGACCTCTGGCTCAGATATAACGTTCATCGAGAAATCTCAATGAGATCTATCGCTGCATACCTGATCTTGTTGAGCTTGCTTTGCATCGTCTTCCCAAGAGACTTATAGAGCCCACCTAGCACATCCTTCCTGTACTCAAGCCATCATCACTGTTGTACTTGCCATCAATGACAAACATACACTGCCTATAAAACATGCCAACATAAATTACCTTCTACAATTTACACATAGATATAGATTATCTTCTACATGTTGCATTTTTTTTTTATATTTAAATATTTTCATGTTCATTATATATAACATCATAAGAAAAAATATAGTTGTTGGTTTTTTCAGTATGACTTTGATGCTTTGAAGTTGTTATGAATTCTTAAATTCCTTCAAGTTGTTTTGTCAATTATATTTCCATTTTATGTTTCTATAAATTATGAAGTTTCATATTCATGGATTTTCAAAGGATATCTATTGAGGCGAGATGTTGAGACAAGAGTTTCCAAAAATTCCTCACAAACTCTCTAGGATATCCAATGAAGGAGGAAGAGGAACCACTTCTTTGAATGAAACACCGAGGATGTCGGAGACCCATATCTCAGCAAGGCAGGGAAGCTCGGGAGGGGTAACTAGTGGCCAAATAAAATCTAGTCAGACAAGGAGATTATCAAATGAATATGTGAATAGATCATATAGAAAATGTCCTCAAAATAGTTATATGGATGAAAATTTCTTAGATAGGTTGCACATTAATACTCCAACACCAGAGAATGTAGGGAATACATCACGACAAGAAAATATTTTTCGTAATTTTTTTTGATTTTGTATTTTTGTGTATTTATGTTTATGTTTAATATATGTGTGTGTGTGTGTGTGTGTGTTTTAATTTTTTTATGTTTTTTGTTTCTGTTAAATGTTGTAATTAGCTTCAAATGTGTATGTGTAGAGGATGAGTTTAATGCGAGAGAAGATAATGAAAGAGAGAGTGGTTATCATGAATATTCTAATGTTGGTGAAGAAGGTGAAGGTGGATTCAAAGGGCATTATCAAGAAACAAAAGATTACACACCTACGTCCACCTATCCCTTATATGTTGGTGATAATCTTCCTTGGGAAGGGTATATTAAAGTAATGACCCTTGAACGATGCTCAGGTGTTAAAAGCAGGTTGAAAAATGATTTGAGGTGCTTGGATCTCCCTCGAGAGAGTAAACAAAGCTTGGAGATTTCTTTGCATTCATTGCAAAACTTTATGGATGGATATTAAAATATGGGGCCAATGAATAATAGTTTTATCGATTGGATGAGGAGATGAAATTCAGAGGTGATGGGGCTTGATAAATGTGAAGTATTAAAAAATAGAGTTTTAAAAGAAGATACAATTTCTATTTTCAATTTCAAAGAGGGGCCAAAGAGAAAGATGTTGAAGGTGCAATACTTTAAGCACCCCAACATAGCCGAACATCTTTATAATAGATTTTTGGTAGCATATGGGAAGTTGTTTTGGAATGATGAGGTTCCACATTACTTTGCTAGACTCTTTTATGTAGAGTTTTTCATGGGCATGCACCCTAATTATACTAGCCTATTGTCTAGTTATTATGGGGCTGGTAAAGGATGAACGTATGATCGGAAATGGGCATATTGAAATGCACCATTGCAGAGGCCTCCATGAACTTTGGTATCTCGTCCAACATTGGAATTTGTCTGACATTTAGAGATGAGAGCTACATCAGATGTTGGAAATGACGCTATGAGTGCAATCAGAGAAAATTTAGGATCAATTATTTATGGTGTTGATGTTCGTTTGAACCGTTAGAGAGCTGAAGCCAATTCTCGAGTCAATTTTGTTTACAAAACATATGAGGAGATAGATTACATGTCCATAGAAGATATGCAGGAGCATGAAAATTTTTGTTGTAATGGTTGGAAGGTGTTAATTTAGAATGACGAACTAAACATCAGATTGGTATGTGTTATAGTTAGTAAATATTTCATGCATTTAAGGATAGTTTTATTATAGTTCTAGATCTAGATACATATAATTGTATATCTAGAAATAATTGAGTTGTTATCATGATTAATTGTAGTTTGGTCATATGTTAAATGAATCTCCAGTAAATAGGGGACTTTATTCAATGAGTTTAAATTTGGATGGATTGAATCATGTATGTGTTTTCTAATATCCACATATGAACACTTTAGTTGTCTAATCTTCACAACTTGTTGAATAATCAACATACATGAAATTTATGTTTTTGTATTATTGTGAACACATTGAACCTTATTTAATTCTAAGTTGTGTTGTTCAAAGATTCCTATTCCATCTCCCACTACTTGGACAGGCTTGTCCCAATTTGCATTGAGAGAGTTTGAATAGGGTGGGAGTTCACATGTATCATTGCATGTTGAAAACAAATTTAGTTATATATGAAAATTGCAATGTCATTTAAATTATTAATTTAAAAGGAAAATGTCTTAAACAATATATAATTTATTGAATCTTAGGGTATGGTGGGTAAGACCGTGACTCAACTGACCATGGGAATGCCATCCTCTTGTGTGGTTGATGATATTTAGATTGGCACATCACATGTATTACATGTTTTAAAATTTAAAACTACAATTTAATGTGTTAAAATAATTTAAATTTAATTTTCAAATGTACAAATTTGAAATGTGTTATAGAGAAATGTGAAAATGTAACGAACCTCTTCGTTACGACAACAACTCTGATAACAGGTGCAATTTTTTTTTTTTGGTTTAAGTGCGTGCGCGCGTGTAGAAAGGACACAGACACACTTGACTCTACATCGCCACCCGACAACCAACAATACGCAACCAGAATGATCACAACAAGAAGACTAAAGGTTCACAATGAGTAACTGCAAGCAATAAACGACCATAGACATAAGGCGCATGACGCAAACATTTAATGACATACTGGGTTAGGCACAGCACGAACACAGAAGGAAGAATCCATAGTAGTAGAGTTTACTATTTCTGCACAGGAAAGCAGGGCGTTTAATCTTAGTTCTCTGCTCCAGAGAGAGAGAAGGTCAGATAGGCTCCTGGCCGACTGCTCAGGCATAAACTAGTAATCTCCGTCAGGTGTGTCACAAGAGTGGAAACCCTACCTTTAAAGGGCCTGAGACTCTTGATACGGCACGGGATTCTTCACACAAAGAAAATCGCACACACACACTTATATACCCGGCTACAAGGAGGTGTCTACATTCCCCCCAACACAACTGACCCCATACTCAAATGACTCAGCCAAGTACAACAATGAATAAATGCATGATCACAACCTCTATGGAAGGTGCAGAACAAAATGACTCAACAACGAACAACCATTATTATGACAAGGCCTTATCTCCACCTTCATTAGCATTAAGTACCAACCCGTTATTCCCTTAAATTTCCACTAGTCGAAGAGTGGCCAATTCTACTCTTAAATAATGTAAAATCAATTTAATTGCAAGTTCTCATTACTAATGCAGAATAACTATTTGTATAGCATTAATAATTCACATACCATACTACTGATTTACCTACAATACATTCTAACCTATTTAGCCATCAATAAGTCATGTCAAAATTTACCTTCAAATCTTATCGAGTGGGTAAGTATCATAATGGTCAAATTGGCCTGAACTCCCATAAACATAATATATGATAGATAAAAACATATTAGAAGATAAATAGGAAGGGTCCCAACATTGAGATGTCATGGAATAATCTACCATACTACCATTCTACAACACCATACAGACTAGCATCGTTATATTTATAATATGAGATATTTGCAATTTAGCTGACTATTATCATAATAAAACTACAATGGTATCATCTAGCAACTTACAATTATCTAAATCCATTACTTAACATTTCCATTAAAGAAGTAACGTAGATACTAACCTTCTCATAACATTAGCATTAAATTTAATCAATACATCATTTTAAACTCTACCATGAATGACAAAGGTAATTGAATCGAGCCTCATCCTAAATATTGGTATCAATACCACATCACATAACATGAAACAATATTATCATTGCCTTTTCATAATTGCCATATTCCTTGCCATTTAAGATAACAACAAAGTCACATTACCCCAAAACTTTCCAGAAACAATACTAATATTTCACTTTAATATATCATTTTTCTTATTGCCATTTAAAATACAACAAGCCACATTACAGTAAAACTCTCCATAAAACAATATTAATACTGCATTTTTAATATGGCATTTTATATTGCAGTTATTATTTCCATTAAAATAACAAGCAATCACATTTCAACAATACTCTCCTTAAAACAATATGAATACTGCGTTTTAATATTACATTTATAATTGCAGTTTACGTTGCCATTTACGATAACCCCAGTCCTATTAAAACGATTTTTCCATGAAGCTTTACTATTAATGCATTTAATATATGCTTTAAAATTGCATTTCATAATTGTGTTTTACCTTGGGCATTTAAATAACAGCAGGTGGCATTACAACAACCTAATTTATAGAATCCATGCTTTTGCCCCATAATCTACCAAATATATCATCATTAACTGTAAGTTATGGTAGCTTATCAATAGAAGCACGATGTTTCTGCATTCTAGGTTAAATCATAATGCAATTAATTTATCATTCAATCTAGCACTGGCAATTTCGACACATACTGAACCACTTAAATGCAAAATAAACCTGTTGGTCAGTAATTCATTAATCCGTGACATCTACAGTCTGAGAGGATAAGGGTTTTACTGCCAACCAACAATTAAAAACTATAAAACGCAGACGTGCCTCCCCCTTGACAGCCCATAAACGCACTCTCTGGACAAGGTTGAAATCGTAACTGTTGTGATTAAGTGAGGTGGACTTAGCAGAAGAGCTCACGCCTAAGTGCAAGGCAGTCAGGTGTAAAAAGAACATTGTGCAACGCCAATAGGGAAAAATAAACGTTGTGTAACAACACCATAAGGAATCGGTAATTCTAGGCAAGGGATTCTTGGACTGAAATGGATTTCGGAGTGCACCATTGCCCAACACCACAGTCGGCCAAGTCTAAAGGCAAGGCGTGGAGTGATCAGTGCTAAAATGGCGGGTAACCAAACGCTGGGTAAATGGTGACTGGACTGTAGGATACCAATTAGTCAACAATTAACAAGGTGGGGGAAACTAAATGCATGCAGAAGGGAAAGCATAGCACCAACGATAAGGGGGTTCCTAACCAGAGCTAAACACAGTTACAACGCGTCCAGTGTGGATGCTACCCAACGCCACCGAATCTAGACACAGACTGCGCGTGCATTGTGCGTCCTTAACCGCTCGACTGAAGGCATAGAAACACATTTCAATGTAGGGCATAACCCGACCAGATCTAAGAAAAATCAGCAGCCAATAAACCCCTGGACTAAGCAATCAACACAACCACCCTTAATGCTGAGTGAGGCCGGGTGTGAGGAGGTGTGCCGGATACAACAGAGGTCACTTTCGAACGCCCGATTGGCTAAAAACGCCCATTTACCAACGGGTAATTTAACTTGGCCATCAACATAAAATTCATCTTGAATTAAACATAAATTAGGATTAAATTCAGAAGGCCAGAATATGCAATACGATTTGTCCATACAAAAAAAATACCAATTGCCGACAGACCCAGCACTGAACAATGCCATGGCCATATCCATCAACCGAGGTGTGGGTTTTCTTATCTTAAAGATGTCACTACCAGGGTTGCTGTATACATTAATTCCTTAAGGAAAACCACTGCTATTACACCTTATAACTTGCCAACATAATTAATAAGTGAACCAACATACACCGCCTTCACGCATGCACAACTCATGATTTATATCTATAACTGCGATTGCTATTTACTATAAAAATATTCATCCATAAATTTAAATGCAAATATACAACATCCAGAGCACGAAGAGTGATGCCTAAGTTAAGATCCAACCCATGTACAGTAACTCAAACCAGACGCTGACCACAAAGTTTTAAACAACCAATAGAACAACAAGCTCAAGGCAGAAGTCATCCACATACAATCAACATACCTATCAAGCCTAAGTTCTTGATGCATTCTACTCTACAACATAACGAATGTACCTTTTCCTTGTCGCGTGCCGCGATGACGTCCACGCTCCATGCCGCTCCTACTCACCGACCGTAGAGACTACACCGGTACCTCCCAGCCAAACACTAGGGGTACTCTTCTTCCCCCTTAGCCCCCTGAGCCACAAAGGGGCCACACAAATCAAGAAGGTATACCTAGCTTCCCAGCTCGCCTCCAAGGCCGAGCTACCACTCTAATACCGCTGAGACAATCCCCAACTCCTCACAAGCAATCAATCCAGTTTTCAATTTCGGCAGCATAACAATACCTAATAGCTCCCCCCAC
>JZKD02S0567468.1:929412-946446 GCA_000966675.3 Picea glauca | reverse complement strand
GAAAAATATGGCAATTTCAAGTACCAAATGATGTTAGTTCTTCAATAAGACAATGAACCTTTGAAATATAAATTGGCTGATATAAAACCGCAAAAAATATGAAAGTTTACAACAATAATAAGTATTTTATAACATCTTCAAGAAATATGCCTCGGAATTGCTTGAAAAATCAATGAAAAGTTATTTTTTAATAGGCAAAATGATAATCAATTGTCATATGCAATTTCTGAAGTGTCTGACTAGTATTAAAGGTCAGTTTTGAAAACAATTGTTGCAGTTATATGGTTTTAGAAATATTTTGTAACAACAACAAATATATTAGTGATCTAGGCTAAACTAGGGTTAGAGATAGTTAATAAAATCTTAGGAGAAGAGTGTTTGAGTGTTTAATCAATCCTTCAATGAGAGAGAGGTTAGAACTAGTTCCTTCTAGGGCTTATGGAGTCAAGTGGACAGCTTCTTCTAAGGCTGCAAATCAATTTTGATAGTGCAAAAAAGTCCAAGAGGAATGCATAGGAGAAGTAGTAACTTAAGTCCCCCTATGCATTTTCCTCAAGAAAAAAAGATACTAAGGTGTAGGCAATTCTAGGCCCTAGCACCTTGCTATCCTTAGGCTTCTTATGGGATAAGAACTTAGGCAAAGATAACTAGGTCAAAACCTGAGAGTGCTATGAAACTAGGGCTCTAGGGTTTCACTAGTTACTAGATCAATTCAATGAAAATCTTGCAAATAGAAAGTAAGAAAGTAGCAATTTAAGTTCCTTACTTCAAGCATTAAGCTTATCATGCAATTTCATAATCTTGTATGAGAAAATAAAACCATACATAAACCATTCAATAGATGACAAAAAATGCAGATTTTACCAACTTGCACCAGGAATAATCATGAAATACCATGCAAGATCACCATAAAAGATTCCAAGATTGATCCAACCTACAACAAATTATCCTTATGCAAGAGTGTGCCTCACAATTTCAGCCAATATCCCTTCTGGGTCGAAAATTTCAAACCTCTCCTCTTGTGTGAGGAGTTCATGTTAAAAATGAATGTACTTTATGTTTATTTATACAAAATTGGTGACCTTTAATTAATTTCAGGTCAAATAAAGGTCGACCTGGCCAATTTACAAATAAATTCAATTTAGACATAAATAAAATTAATTACAATCTAAAAACACTTCCAAGGGTGACATAATGCCCTTCTAGGGTGATGTTGAGGCCCTTAGGTGGAACATTGGGCCTAAAAGGTAGGGCACTTGGCCTCCAAAGGCCCCAGATGAAGCTCACACATGCCACTAGGATCATAAATGCCTCCAAAACAAAAACCCTAGCTCTGGATAATGTCCAGGGTCATGATGATGATGTCATGGGCCTTCTAGGGCCAACGTCTATGTGGAAGAGAAATATCCCACTAGGTCTAGGTATGGCAAGGTGCCTTCAAAGTGGACGTCCTTCATTCTTACTAGTGGAAATATCTGATGTCTTCTTGCCCCTGGCTAGGGTTACAATATCCATCTGTGGGTTTTTAGCCCCATGAAGGTCCGAGATAATCATTCCCTCATGTGTACTTGTCCACTAGGTGAGGTCCTAAAGCAACAACAAGTATGCCATCCGGGGTTTCATAAGTCATAGGGATTGTTGACCGCCTCTCCAACATAGGTGGTCAACTCCATGTGCCATGAAGAGATGCATCATCAGATGCTCATTTGTCGAAGACTTTGGTTCTACAAGGGCATTTTTGGCCCCATCACTTCTTTTTGTAACTAGAATTTTCGCACCCCTGCGTGGGTCAATAATGTAATAGGTCTGCATGAGTCATGTCTAGGTCAGTTAACTTAGGATCAGTTCACTAGGAGAGTTCCTTTCACTGAGGGTTTTTTATCCTCAGGTTATCAATTGGGCTTTTCAGCCTTATTGATTTCCCTTGAGTTTTTCCCTCACACTTGCAATAATTCCTCCAAAGTGGTGAACGACGTTATAGTGGGCTTATATTTTGGTAACTTTTATAGGGAATCAATGTAAATGACCATGCAAGACATATTAGAAAGTCTCGTGGAATTCCATCAAGTCTAGATTAGTTTTTTTTAATTAATTAATTTTTAATTAATTTTTCCTAAGTTTGGAGGATTAATTATTTTTGAGCAATAATTGTAAAAACTAGGTCTTTGGACTTTTTATAGGGGTATTTGTGCTCAAAAGAAATGGAAAATCATCCCCTACATCCATGGACCAATTTTCATCTCAGTTGGACAACTTTTGCTATGGGTTTGTCCACCCGGAGTGTCAGTCAGTCTAAAACAACAATTTTAATTGCTAAAGTCCAAACATGGCAAAAATGTAAAATTGTAATAATGAGTTAAAATGATTTTAAATGATGGATAAAGGTTAGAGAGATACTCCCTAAGAATAACCTACCCACCCAACCTTTTTCCAACCTTTTTCTAACCCCTTACCCCCTCACATCACTAAAAAATCACACCCCCTAGGGGGATTGACGTTTTTCCTTGATGAGGCAACGTTTTAACTTAAGTTTGGTGGGGGGAGGGCTCTCTCATGTTATTTACCTCCCTTTACCCCTCATATCTCACCCTTTAGGAATCCCAACACATTTCCCTCATTACTCACCCTCCATCCTTTCCCTCATCCCCAAGTGGTGCGCTCTCTTAGAAAGTTACGCCCCTCCTCCACTAGGAAAATTCCAAATAATTTTTTAAAAATTGTTTAAGACTTTTCCTCTTCCTTGGAACTTATCCCAAGGCCTCCCACACCATTTTTTCTTGATCCCAACATTTTCCACACTTTCTAAACCCTAGATCTAGGATCCAAACCCTAGATGGTGCGCCCTAGCCTTGGGATCTACTCTATTGCTTGGTGGTGGACACTTGGAATTGATCCAAGAGAGGTAGGTTTGCCTCTCCAAGCATAAATAAATCCCTCTCCTCACTCATTTACTTACCATATCTTGAGCTAATGTTATGCTACTTGATTTCTCTCTCTCTCTCTCTCTCTCTCTCTCTCTCCTTCTTCCATCTTTATTTCATTCTTTGGCTCTTAGGGTTTTGGAGAAAGTATTTCTCCAAGGTCCCTTTCTTGAGTAATATAAAGGAGAAACTTTGGAGGATCATTGGAAGAGAAACAAATACTTTCATTCTTGTTACATGTGAGGTAAACTTGTATGGTTTGATTTGATTTATGCATAGCCTTGATCTTGGGTTAAGTATTTTATTTGAGTAGATCTAACAAAGAGCATTCTTGTAGATCTATATATGTGAATTGCTAGATAGGGTGCAAGTATTTCATCTTATTAGTACATTCCTCCATATTATCTTGGTATGCATAGATTTTGCTAAGTTTTTGCAGGTTTGGCTTCAAGGGTTTCATTGGGAATGCCTCAAGCAAGAGTCCTCTCTTGAAACACACATAAGATCATCTTTTGTTTCTCTTCTTTTCTCATTATTTATTTTTGTCCTTTATATACATATTTAAGCTATCATTAACATAGTAAAGTGATCATCTAAATCTATCTTTTCTATAAAAACATTTATGTGAAAAATTTCTACCAAAAATATAAATTTGTCTTCACTTTGTCTTGTTGTGTGTAGCATTTCCAACAAGGATACCTTGCTGGTTTTTGCGGGTTCAGATCTGGTTGAGGGGGGTTTTGGCTACCCAAAGGCACCCACACAACACTTAAATACCTCCCAAAGGGATTGGTAGCTATTTCTCAACCTCCTTCAATTTTTAAGCATTCTTGTTCATTTCTTCTCCTTCTTTCTTGCTTTTAGCTCATAGTTGTGGGAGAAGGATTGGTACGACCTACCTCCCATGTTTGAGTTTGGTTAAGACATAGCTTTGAGTTTCATCATTTCTAAATCACTATCCCAAGGTAGGACGTGGGGTTAGTGAGCTTCCCTTCTTGCTTACTTGCCTTGATTGCTTCTTCTCTTTCTTTCCTTTCTCTCTTTCTAAGTTATCTTCTAAGTTTAATCATTACCTACATTTTGGGAGAGGAATACCCCAACTTGTAAGGATAAGTGTTTTAATGTGCTAGTGATATTGTTATGCTTTGATAGTTAAATGTTCTAGATATATATCTCTTACACATAAATCTCTAATAATCAACTTACTTAGATCTAATTGCGTGCTTAAGTCTTTTTAGATCTATCTTCTTTACATGCTTTGATCTAATCTACTAAATGGTTAATGCTTAGGTGGTTTAGCAAGTAATTTTATTTCATATGTTATAACATCTTAAGGCCACTTGCCAACACACTCTAAGTAATTGGTTAAGTTGATAGTGTAGGCTAACACATAAATCTTCTTTCTCACACTTAATGCTTGGATCTTAATGCTTTAAATCAACATAANAAAGGGATTAACAAGAGCTTAGAGAGAAACTAACAACCTGTCAGGGGAAAGCTGAAATATTGAGATAATAAACTTCTTAAGGCATTCAAACTCCCCTCGAATTCTAATAGAAAGTTTTTCCCTAAAGAAAATTTGAAACAAGAGACATGTTCCCCAACTGCATCCTTAGTGACATAATGAGGTAAAGAAATCAGAGGGAGTTGAACAACCTTGTAACAAGTATCCCGCTTTGGGAAAGAAACGTCCTCACCTTTATCAAAATTTGAGCACAACAGCGGTTGATAATATTTTTCATAAAATAAATCCAAGTTCTCAAAGGAATACTCATCAAAATCCTCAAGGTATGACCGAAAATCATCAGGAGAACATTGCACTGGGTCATCCTTGGGTGTTTGGAAAACTTCTGTAATTATATCATCATCTTGTTGCCAAACTTCAAAATTATTAGGAACATCTTATGTTTTTTGTAAAGGAAACATTCAAAGATATACTTCCATACCATAAATGGGATCCTCATTAGAACCAATAACATCCCACTTACGTCTTCCAACATGTATGAACTCACCAATATTATCAACCATGTTTCTACCTTTATCATAACATTAAGGATTTGATGCATCCCAGGGATCCTCTAGTACTTTTTCACTTTCCAAATCATAAAATAAAGCATCATCAAAATCTTAGAAAGGGAAATAACTTACCATGTTAACTTCTTGTTGTGCAGGAGCATCAATGGCTTAGATGACTTCATCAAATGGAAGAGGGTGTAGTACATCATCCCCAAGACTCATATCTTTAATCATCTCTTCGTCTTCATTAGAAAATGAAGGACCTAGCTCTTCCAATGGTTCCTTTACTTCTTCACCTTCTGAATCATAGAACAAAGTGTCGTCAAAAAACTAGAAAGGAAAATGACTCATCTCATTCTCTTCATCTTGTGCAGGAGAGATAGCATCTTGGAAAGCTTCATCGGACGGAGGAGTGGATACTAGTGTTTCATCCTCATAATTCACTTCTTTAGTTAAATATTTACTTCATTCTATCGAATCATGGGAAAAACATTGCTCCTCTTCAAGGGGTTGACAACTTTCTTCATAAATCTCTACATCTATATCAGAGGGTTCTGGGTATTGAGTATGGTACACATCCCTAATATCTTCCACAATCTCGGTGGTGAATCCTTCGTCCTCTAGGGATATTGTGAGATTTTGAAGGGCATATTCATATGTCTGGCATTGTGGTTTCACAAACTCAATAAACCTACTGATGAGGTCTATGAAAGATGATATATCCTTATCTTCGCAACAACCCTTAACCCAATCTTACAAAAAAGATGGCAGGGAAAGTATGAACAATTTTACTAGAACATCCTTCCCTTCCAATTCTATCTCACTTATATACTTCAACAATTCTACAATGTGAGTAATTGGAAGGCCTCCGAATCTTGGAGAGATTTTAACCATTTTGTATCAAAATAATGCGGGTATCCTTGAAAACTTTCAAAATCAATGGTCGGATACACTTGTTCCCACGGTGCCATGATCCCATATCTTGGAAATATCATGAAGTTGAGAGTAAGGTGGCACCTTGGAAAAGGTTAGTGGAGTTGCGAGATATCCTCTTGAGGATTACCAAAGGGAGTGAGGGAATCGCCCTCAGTGGAGTCACCAGGTAAGCCTCGTAAGATGAAGGCTTTGAGGGAAGGCTTAGTACCGAAAAAAGTGTCATTGAGAAATATTGACTCAGTGTTCCTCAACAATGGCGCCAAAATGTTATCGCACAATATGTAATCCCCCAAAGCCCAAGGCAAGTGAGGCAAGATTGGCATAACAAGGGGGTGACCTATCACTGCCACCTTATTAGGAAACCCCTTTATGTTTACGAGTATGTTAAGATTACCCCAAGGGAGACGTCCCTAGTGTCCTAAAGGGCTAATGAAATAAGAAAAATATGCAAGAATAATGCCCTCTCACTTGTCACTCAAGTCAAAAGGTTCTTTATGTATTTAAGAGATGAATCAAGAGTAAAGATGAAGTGTACATTCCCAGAACAAGAAAACAAGAAAAAATATGGCAGTTTCAAGTACCAAATGATGTTAGAGCTTCAATAAGACAATGAACCTTTGAAATATAAATTGGCTGATATAAAACTGCAACAAATATGAAAGTTTACAACAACAATAAGAATTTTATAACAGCTGCAAGAAATATTCCACAGTATTGCTTGAAAAGACAATAAAAAGTTAGCTTTTAATAGTCAAAATGATAATCAATTGTCATATGCAATTTCTAAAGTGTCTAACAAGCATTAAAGATAAGTTTTTCAAAAAACTTGTTGCAGTTAGATGGTTGTAACAATATTTTGTAACAACAACAAATATATTAGTGATATAGGCTAAACTAGGGCTAGAGATAGTTAGTAAAAGCTTAGGAGAAGAGTCTTTGAGTGTTTAATCAATCCTTCAATGAGAAAGAGGCTAGAAATAGTGCCTTCTAGGGCTTATGGAGTCAAGTGGACAGCTTCTTCTAAAGCTGCAAATCAATTTTCAAAGAGCACAAAATTCCAAGAGGAATGCATAGGAGAAGTAGTAACTTAAGTCCCCCTATGCATTTTCCTCAAGAAAACAAGATACTAGGGTGTAGGAAATTCTAGGCCCTAGCACCTTGCTCTCATTAGGCTTCTTATGGGATAAGAAATTAGGCAAAGATAACAAGGTCAAAACCTTAGAGTGCTAGGAAACTAGGGCTCTAGGGTTTCACTAGTTACTAAATCAATTCAATGAAAATCTTGGCAAATATAAAGTAAGAAAGTAGTAATTTAAGTTCCTTACTTCAAGCATTAAGCATATCATGCAATTTCATAACCTTGTATGAGAAAATAAAACCATACATAATCCATTCATTAGATAAAAAAAATGCATATTTTACCTACTTGCACCAAGAATAGTCATGAAATACCATGCAAGATCACCATAAAAGCTCCCAAGATTGATCCAACTTGCAAAATATTAGCCTTATACAAGAGTGCCCCTCACAATTTCATCCAATATCCCTTCTAGGGAGAAAATTTTAGGCCTCTCCTCTTGTGTGAGGAGTTCATGTAAAAAATGAATGTACTTTATGTTTATTTATACAAAACTGGTGACCTTTAATTAATTTCAGGTCAAATAAAGGCCGATCTGGCCAATTTACAAATAAATTCAATTTAGACAAAAATAAAATTAATTAGCATATAGAAACACTTCCAAAGGTGACGCCATTCCCTTCTAAGGTGACGTTAAGGCCCTTAGGTGGAACGTTAGGCCTAAAAGGTAGGGAATTTGGCCTCCAAAGGCCCCAGATGAAGCCCACATGTGCCGCTAGGCTCATAAATGCCTCCAAAATAGAAACCCTAGCTATGGATAACGTCTAGGGTCATGATGATGACATCATGGGCCTTATAGAGCCAACTTCTATGAATCATCACCCATGGGCGTGAACCTTCAGAATCCTCATTTAGATTTCATTATTTTGCACCTCTTTAAAAACTCCTTCACAGTCTGGTACATCAACATCTCCTCATATTCATCATGGGCACTCCATATATTTTATTCATATCACACTGCTCTTCATTCAGTCACCACAAACATTCACCATATAGTTACTAAATCATTGAGCATATCCTCTCTTCAACATGCAACGATCAAAATCCCATTGATCACAAACGTGCTCTAATAAATTATTATTCCGTAGGCTTGTAGGTATCAAACAATGCTCTGATAAATTATTCTTCCACAAGATCATAGGTATCAAAACAATGCTCTAATACCATATGACAAAATGAGGAGCAAGAATGATAAACCAAGAAAATCAAATAACCAAGAAAATAGAGAAGACAAACAAGACGAGTGTAAAAAGGAACCAATCCAAGTCAAATCATATGTACATCAATGCTACATTAATAATACAACTCAATGTAACCACCCCACAATAGTATCATAACTAACCAGTTATTAAGGTCTAGTTAGAATTTAGGATTATTTCTAACACATATCTTCATAAACATGACACTAACACACCTATTATTTGTTGATGATGTTACCCTATTTGGAAATGGTACATGATGCAAAGGATTATGAACAAGCTTTAAATGTTTTTGGGTAGCAACAGGGATGCTTTTAAATGTCCATAAATATACAATCTTTCTCAAGTTGATTCTTCCTTGGTAGGAATATGGGATCAAGACAATAATTCCTTACAAAACTCTCCCATTGGACAAAGGATTGAAGTACCTAGGATTTGAATTGACAATGAATGTTGATGGTTATAAAGATTGGTTGTGGCTCTACTATAGGATTGACATTTTTAAATTAGAGGTTTTCCTTGAGAGGAAGAATTAATCTCCATGGAATACATCCCCAAGAACCTCATTAACAAGGTAAGGATAAAGTGCTTCCACTCCGTTTGGGATGGGAGTAAAGAGAAAGAGATCCTACTGGTACAATGGAAAAGGATAGAAAATCCCAAGAACATGGAGGATGGGGTTTTAAGAGCCCCTTTTAAATTTTTATTTGGGAAATCTATAGCACCAAAGAGTTTGTGTATATTAATATCTTTTGGGGTTATTGGCAGCAAGTGATGGTGAAGAAGTACATCCTTCCACAAACCACAACAACATAGATCGAAAATCCAACCAAAAAAATTGCAGATGGTTGAATATTTTGGAAGGCATTAGTGATAGCCTATCCTCTGGTTGGGAATTTTCTAGGCTATAAAATAGGGAATTGTAGGAAAGTAAAGTTGGGTTTGGATCCTTGGGTAAGAGGGAAAGGGATCTACAAGTTATCAGGTCAGCTTAGAAGATGTCTGGAGAAGAGGGGATTTTTATATTTAGAAGCAGAAAATCATTTGAGGGTCTCTGCATGAAAAGTGGCAACAAACATTACAATGGAAGAAACAATGGTTGATGAATGAAACAAATTTAGACAAACACTAGAAAAATCATCCTTCAAACTCGAATAAGAAGAAAATTAGTGTGGAAAACAATTCTTGTGGGAGGATACTACACAACTAGGATGGGTTACTCAATGGATTTTTCCTTAGAGATAATGGAAGAAAGAAAATGGTGTTGGAAAGAAATGTTGAAAACAAAAGATCCACCTAAACCAAATCATTTATATGACTTGTACTAGTAAACAAAGATTTGACATGGGAAAATTTACAAAAATGATCTTGAAATGGACCAAGATTTTATTTCTTATGCAAAGAAAATGGGGATGCAATGAATCATTTGTTCCTAGAAACTCGTTTCTCCAAAACATTTTGGGATTCAATCAAGACTCTGATAAGTGGGGAATGGAAATAAGTAGGGTCCACAGTGGACGATGCAATAAACAAGTGGATGTAAGTGTTGGGTTGGGAGCCCAAAATATAAAATGCAACACGAAATTAATTCAAAGACAATAATGAGAAAAATAAGACAACATCAAGCACATTCAAAAAAGACACAAAGTTTTACGAATTAAAACCTTGACACTATGTCAAGCAAACATCCACGGGGTAAGGTATCAGTATATTATTGCTCATCATGCTCAAAAATTACATATGGCTCTCGGGGATTCATAGATATATGATTATCCATAACTAGTACCGTTACATGAGTTACATGAACTGTCACATGTTAAGAACAAAAATATACATACAAATAGATAATGATTAAATAATAATAGTTAATATTTAGTAACTAAATATGTTATCAAGAGACACCTTCTTGATGAAATTTCAAGTCTCTTATGAAAGGGAACCCTTACATGGGTATATATACAACCCTCAATTCTTATTTGTGATCATATCTCATTCATATTCTTACACATTATTCAATATAATATTATTTCATCCTAAATGGATTACATTATATTCCAGATATTTTGGATAATTTATGTGTGAATGAACTTTGTTTGTCTCATTTGGTATCAGAGCAAGTCAAATCCTCACCCTTGACCACTTGAATTCTAGTCAAATTTAGTTACTTTTGGCAACAAAACCATTGGCCTTTGGCCAAACAAAAATTAAGTAGGTATTTGACTAGAAACTTGGCCCTTTTCCATTTAAAACCCAAATTTCCATTGAAGAAGATTATTCTGTACAACATTACAATTTGAAATTGAAGAAAACAAATATATCAAGTTTACCAATCCGTTGAAGAAATATTATTATGCTACAAATTCAGAAAGAATCAGGAAGACATTCTGTTATAATGAAAACAAAAGGAGATAACTTATCAACATCTCAAGGAATCGAATGTACAATGAAGATCGATACTTTCATTGTACATTGCAGCCACCACAACTAGTCATACTATCCAAAATTATTGTATTGTCCAACATTAGAATTGTACTATGTCGTTGTACATAGTTCATCGTATAGTCAAACATTAGAATTGTACTACGTCGTTGTACATAGTTCATCGTATAGTTCAAAATCATTGTTGTCTACAATCACCAGTTCCGTACAACCATTGTACATTTTGTTGTCTCATCCATATATCGGTCGTATAGTATGACACGCCCGTACTATACCAACCTCTGTTCATACTCTGTCAGTCATACCATTTTTTAAAAAATCGTACACCTCCATACCATTTTAAAAAAATTCGTACACCGTACCATTTTAAAAGTATACAAATTATTTTGGGGGGAAGGGATTATACAAATTATTTAATAAAAGTATAGAAAGTTATAAGAATTATTTAATTAAGGTATATAAGGAATATACCTCATAAATATATATAGGAAAAACAATTATTTAGAATAATTCAAAGGGGATGAATGATATATAATTATTTTATAATCATTTTTAAAGATAAAATATACATTGGAAGGTTTTAAGAAGAGATATAAAGTGNCCTTGCGTGGGTATATATACAACCCTCAATTCTTATTTGTGATCATATCTCATTCATATTCTTACACATTATTCAATATAATATTATTTCATCCTAAATGGATTACATTATATTCTAGATATTTTGGATAATTTATGTGTGAATGAACTTTGTTCGTCTCATTTGGTATCAGAGCAAGTCAAATCCTCGCCCTTGACCACTTGAATTCCAGTCAAATTTAGTTACCTTTGGCAACAAAACCATTAGCCTTTGGCCAAACAAAAATTAGGTAGGTATTTGACCAGAAACTTGGCCCTTTTCCATTTAAAACCCAAATTTCCATTGAAAAAGATTATTCTATACAACATTGCAATTTGAAATTTACAACATTGCAATTTGAAATTGAAGAAAACAAATATATCAAGTTTACCAATCCGTTAAAGAAATATTATTATGCTACAAATTCATAAAGAATCAGGAAGACATTCCGTTATAATGAAAGCAAAAGGAGATAACTTATCAACATCTCAAGGAACCGAATGTATAGTGAAGATCGATACTTTCGTTGTACATTGCAGCCACCACAACTAGTCATACTATCCAAAATTACTGTATTGTCCAACATTAGAATTGTACTATGTCATTGTACATAGTTCATCGTATAGTCAAACATTAGAATTGTACTATGTCGTTGTACATAGTTCATCGTATAGTCCAAAATCATTGTTGTCTGCAATCACCAGTTCCGTACAACCACTGTGCATTTTGTTGTCTCATCTGTATATCAGTCGTATAGTATGACACGCCTATACTCTACCAACCTATGTTCATACTCTGTCAGTCATACCATTTTAAAAAAATCGTACACCTCCATACCATTTTTAAAAAATTCGTACACCTCCATACCATTTAAAAAAAAAAACCTGGTGACTTTTACTAAAGTTGTGCCCCTCTCAATCAATCATTTTTATTTTTTGGGGAAGGGATTATACAAATTATTTAATAAAAGTAAAGAAGGTTATAAGAATTATTTAATTAAGGAATACCTCATATATATATATGAAAAACAATTATTCAGAATAATTCAAAGGGGATGAATGATATATAATTATTTTATAATCATTTTTAAAGATAAAATATACATTGGAAGGTTTTAAGAAGAGATATAAAGTGGGAAGATATTCAAAGTTCTAAAAGTTATATATATATATATATATATATATATAGAAATTTTATAAAAGGGTCAATTTCGAATAAAGGAGGGGTTATAAGGGGATCTAAAAAATGGACAATTCCAAAATGACAAAAGGAATATTTACTTATAAAGGTTATTCAACTTTTTGTTGGGAATTATTTACATTAAAAGAGAGTATTCAAGGAAAAGTGATTAACATGGCTATCAACATGATCCAGGATGAAAATTACATTAATATCAATTTGGAAAATCAATTATTAATTCCAAAATGAAATATAATTGAAAAGGAAGATAATGTTATTATAGAATGAGATATAAATAAATAGATGTCAGTGAGAAAAGATTTTATATATATATATATATATATATATATATATATATATATATATATATATATATATATATATATATATATCAATTCAATTCAATGTTACAACTTGGTATAAAGAAGAGATTAACATAATTATCGGGTTACCCTAGTTTAAAAAACTAGGTACCTTCATCTTAAACATGGAGAAAATGTTTGTGACATTTCCCTATAAGAAAAAATGATGACATTTCAAGACATTGCTATGAAGTTAGATTCAATAGTACCATATTCAAAAGATCTGGAAAACATCTCAAAGGTGATCCTTCAAGAAAATTGATGGTCAGTATCAAAGATACAAAAAGAATTTGACAGAGTTATTAAAAAAAAATGAAGAAATTATTCGCTTAAAAGATCACAAATAAAACTATTTACTCGGATTAAGAAATCAAAATATACAAAACAATGCGTTCATAATTTGGAGCAAGAGAATCAAGATCTCGAGAAGAACCTATCAGAAAAAAATGAAGAAAATTCTCGTTTGAAGAACCTTCGTCAACAGATGTTAGAAAAAATCAGAAAGTTGAAAGAAGAGAAACTTGAAAATCCAGAGATTAAAGATATCAACAAATCAGATAATGAAGAAAATTTGCATCTAAAAAATCATAATCAAAAGCAACTATTGCAAATTAAGAAGCTTTAGACTGATAAGAGGTTGTTGAAAAAAAAGTTAGAATAAATATAGGAAGAAGCATCAAAGTCCTTAGGTGTAAACATTCAAGTTGTGGAGCAAGGAACAAATACCAATTCATTCCATATCACAGCTTAAGAAGATATCTTAACCAACAGAGAAGATATCTTAACCAGTTAGAATATCAATGTCACTTAGGACAAGAACAACTAATTATCGTCTAAAAAATATTGATACCAACACAACTAAGTCTCATGATAGCAGTTCAGCATGGAAGAACAACGTTCCACAAAGGATTGAATTAGGATGGTCCGATCCTTTTATGGTTTGAAATTTTTTCTTAGCAATCAAAAGTTCATATCATCTCATATCATCGATTATGATAGATCCAAGAATAGAGAATGATGTGACGACATTACAAGCAAGAGAAAATGATGTCCAACCTTTCCATCACTATGCTTTGAGGAAAAAACATTTCAAAAGGGGAAGGAATTGTTATGAACACAAATATACATATAAATAGATATACATAGATAATTATTAAATAATAATAATTAATACTCAGTAACTAAATATGTTATGAAGAGACACCTTTATCATTAAAGGTCATGTCTCTTATGAAAGGGCACCCCTATGTGGGTATATATACAACCCTCATTTTTTATTTGTAATCATATCTCATTCACATTCTTATAGATTACTCAATATAATATTATTTCATCCTAAATGGATTACTTTATATTCCATATATTTTGGATAATTTATGTATGAAGAAACGTTGTTCCCGTTATACGAACCACTACTATTACATAAACCACCAAATATTTACTACAAGTAAATTTGGTTTTTTACTGTAGCTTCTTTTAAATTATGTCATAATTTCAACTATCTCCACCTTGACAACAATTTACTTGATACCTTTTCCAAGCCCATTCATCACCTTCTTTTAAACTCAAGAGAAGCCAAACACCACTGCACCTTCTCTAACAATACTAGTTTTGTAAACATGTCTGCAAAAGTTTCTTTAGTATGGAATTTCTCAAGAGCTACTCCACCTCCATCAGTAACATGTCTTACAAAATGGTATTTAACTGTAATATGCTAAGTCTTATTGTGATAAGTTGGATTGTTGGCCAAATTAATAAAATTTTGATAGTCACATAATACTTTTACCTTGTCCTGTACTTTTCCAAACTCATCCAATAGACCCTTTAACCAAATTTCCTCCTTACATGCATGTGAGATAGATATATATTCTTCCTGGGTAGTGGATAAAGAAACTATGTTGTGAAGCTTTGAAATCCAACAAATAGATCGTCTTGCAAGAGTAAAGGCATAACTTGAAGTAGATCTCATTTTTTCCAAATCACCTGCAAAATATGAATCAACATAACCATAGATTGAATCACTACAACCATTATGGGTGATACAATAAGCACTTGTGCCTCTAAGATGCCGAAGCACCCATTTCATTGCTTCTCAATGTTCTTTACCTAGATTTTCCATCTATCTACTGACAACACCAACTACATGTGAAATGTCAGGTCGTGTATATACCATTTCATACATTAAACTTCCTACTACAATAGAATATGATACACAATACATATAATAATTTTACTCTTTATTGCTAGGACATAAACTTGAAGAAAGCTTAAAATGGGAAGCCAAAAGGATATTTATTGGTTTCACATTATTCATATCGAATCTTAAAACTATCTTCTCCACATGCTTTTGTTGTGAAATCCAAATCTTACCATGTTTCCTATCTCTGTGTTTCAATGCCAAAAATTTGTTTTGTTGCTCCTAGATCCTTCATAACAAAAACCCTAGCCGACTGAGCCTTTAACCTACTAATCTCAACCATGCTTTTGCTTACAACAAGCATATCGTCAACATATAACACCAAGATAATGAATATTCTATTTTCTAAACTTTTGAAGTAAACAAAATGGTTATACTCACTTCTTGTAAAATTTTGGCTCACCATGAAGTAATCAAACTTCTTGTACCATTGTCTGGGAGACTGCTTTAGGCTATATAATGACTTCTTGAGTTTGCAAACAAATATTCATTTGTGATCCCGAACAAAACCTTCTGGTTGTTCCATATATATTTCCACATCCAAATATCCATGTAAAAATGTTGTTTAACATCTAGCTTCTCTAATTCAAGATCAAATAAAGCAACTAGTGCTAACACAATGCAAATTAAAACAAGTTTAACAACTAGTGAAAAAATTTCATGGAAATCAATACCCTTCATTTGAGAATACCCTTTTGCAACTAATCTTGCTTTGTACCTTTCAACTTTATCATCAACACCCTTTTTCAGTTTGTAGACCCACTTGCAACCAACAACCTTACTTCCATTTGGGAGTTATACCAAGTCCCATGTTTTATTCTTATATTTTCTTTGTGGTCATTAGCTAGACATTAATAAAATTATCTTATCTTATCTTTGTGGTCATTAGTTGGACATTAATAAAATTATCTTATCTTATCTTCTCCAAGGAATCCATTTTTTCTTTTATTTCTATTAACCATTTAGCACTTTGAATACCATCCATCACTTCCTAATAACAACAAGATTCTCCTTCATTAGAAATCAAAGAAACAAATGAAGTATAATCTCCATACTTTTTAGGAGGATGTCTTACCTGTGTAGATCTCCTTAGAGTTGGTTGTGACATTTCCACATTTTCCTGTATGTTTTCTGCATCCTCATCTATGTCTTCAAAAGCTTCTTCATGCTCCTTATCTTCTATAGATGGTTGAGTTTCCAATTGAATTTGTTGATTTTTTGGTACGTGTTCCTATTTCATTTCAACTTCTACTATGTTTGATTTTATTAGATAAAATTCATCAAATACTACATCTTTGCTAATGATGATTTTGTGGGCAATAGGATCTCACAATTTGTATCCATTAACTTTGTCATCATAACAAACAAATATATACTTCTTTGATTTAGGGTTTAACTTAGAATGTTGATCTTTAGAAATGAGAGCATAAGCATCACAACTGAAAATTTTCAAATTTGAATAATCACATGAATAGCATGTCCATACCTCTTAAGGAATCTTACAATTTATTGCAAGTTGCAACTGATGGTGACTGATTTACCAGATAACAATTTGTAGTTACTTCTTCTACCCACAACTCTTGTAGCAACTTGGCATTACTGAGCATGCTCCTTGCTATCTCTAAAAGATCCCAATCCATGCATTCAACCACACCATTTTTCTAGGGAGTGTAAATTGTGGTTTTGTGTATTTCGATCCCAACATCCTTGCAATACTTTTCAAATTCCAAATATGTGAATTCACCTCCATTGTTTGTTCTTAAACACTTGATTGTCCTGCTAGTTCTCTTTTCAACTAAAGCTTTAAACTGTTTAAATACATCAAACACATAAGATTTTATTTTGAGAATATAGACCCACACCTTTATAGAGTAATCATCTACAAATGTCACAAACTATGATGATCCTCCAAAAGAAACTATAGGGGATGCCTCCCAAACATCTGAATGGATATAATCTAGACTACCTTTACTTGTATGACTCCCTATTTTAAACTTTTTGTCTACACTACTTTCCAAAAACACAATG
>JZKD02S0567468.1:907550-929402 GCA_000966675.3 Picea glauca | reverse complement strand
AATGGGAAGCCAAAAGGATATTTATTGGTTTCACATTATTCATATCGAATCTTAAAACTATCTTCTCCACATGCTTTTGTTGTGAAATCCAAATCTTACCATGTTTCCTATCTCTATGTGTTTCAATGCCGAAATTTTTTTTTGTTGCTCCTAGATCCTTCATAACAAAAACCCTAGCCAACTGAGCCTTTAACCTACTAATCTCAACCATGATTTTGCTTACAACAAGCATATCGTCAACATATAACACCAAGATAATGAATACTCTATTTTCTAAACTTTTGAAGTAAACAAAATGGTCATACTCACTTCTTGTAAAATTTTGGCTCACCATGAAGGAATCAAACTTCTTGTACCATTGTCTGTGAGACTGCTTTAGGCTATATAATGACTTCTTGAGTTTGTAAACAAATATTCATTTGTGATCCTGAACAAAACCTTCTAGTTGTTCCATATATATTTCCACATCCAAGTATCCATGTAAAAATGTTGTTTAACATCTAGCTTCTCTAATTCAAGATCAAATAAAGAAACTAGTGCTAACACAGTGCAAATTAAAACAAGTTTAACAACTGGTGAAAAAATTTCATGGAAATCAATACCCTTCATTTGAGAATACCCTTTTGCAACTAATCTTGCTTTGTACCTTTCAACTTTATCATCAACACCCTTTTTCAGTTTGTAGACCCACTTGCAACCAACAACCTTACTTCCATTTGGGAGTTATACCAAGTCCCGTGTTTTATTCTTATATTATATTTGTGGTCATTAGCTAGACATTAATAAAATTATCTTATCTTATCTTTGTGGTCATTAGTTGGACATTAATAAAATTATCTTATCTTATCTTATCTTCTCCAAGGAATCCATTTCTTCTTTTATTTCTATTAACCATTTAGCACTTTGAATACCATCCATCACTTCCTAATAACAACAAGRTTCTCCTTCATTAGAAATCAAAGAAACAAATGAAGTATAATMTCCATACTTTTTAGGAGGATKTMTDACCTGTGTAGATCTCCTTAGAGTTGGTTGTRACATTTCCACATTTTCCTGTATGTTTTYTGCATCCTCRTCTATGWCTTCAAAAKCTTCTTCATGCTCCTTATCTTCTRTAGATGGTTGAGTTTCCAATTGAATTTGTTGATTTTTTGGTACKTGTTCCTATTTCATTTCAACTTCTACTATGTTTGATTTTATTAGAKAAAATTCATCAAATACTACATCTTTGCTAATGATGATTTTGTGGGCAATAGGATCTCACAATTTGTATCCATTAACTTYGTCATCAYRAMAAACAAAKATATACTTCTTTGATTTAGGGTTTAACTTAGAATGTTGATCTTTAGAAATGAGAGCATAAGMATCACAACTGAAAATTTTCAAATTTGAATAATCACAYGAATARCATGTCCATACCTCTTAAGGAATCTTACAATTTATTGCAAGTTGCAACTRATGGTGACTGATTTACCAGATAACAATTTGTAGTTACTTCTTCTACCCAMAACTCTTGTAGCAACTTGGCATTACTGAGCATRCTCCTTGCTATCTCTAAAAGATCCCAATCCATGCATTCAACCACACCATTTTTCTAGGGAGTGTAAATTGTGGTTTTGTGTATTTCAATCCCAACATCCTTGCAATACTTTTCAAATTCCAAATATGTGAATTCACCTCCATTGTTTGTTCTTAAGCACTTGATTGTCCTACTAGTTCTCTTTTCAACTAAAGCTTTAAACTGTTTAAATACATCAAACACATAAGATTTTATTTTGAGAATATAGACTCACACCTTTATAGAGTAATCATCTACAGATGTCACAAACTATGATGATCCTCCAAAATAAACTATAGGGGATGCCTCCCAAACATATGAATGGATATAATCTAGACTACCTTTACTTGTATGACTCCCTATTTTAAACTTTTTGTCTACACTACTTTCCAAAAACACAATGCTTGCAGAAATTCAAATTCCAAGTCTTTAAATTTGGAAGTAACTTACGGTTTATCAGTACCTTTAGTCCTTTCTCGTTCATATGTCCTTGTCATTGATGCCATAAATGAGTATCTTCATTTGCTTCCTCATATATTGATGCATGAGCATATTTTAAAATTGTAATTTTTCTAAAGTTTGTACAAGGTTCTATAGGGTTTCTAGAATGTTCCACGTAGGGGGGAGTTGGTTTTTCTTTTAATACCACGTAATATAACAAATTTGTTAGTTTTAGCATATAGTTAGAGGGTTGAGTAATTTTGGGGATAATCAAAGTTTGTTTTAAATTTGAAATATATGAATCCATCCTTCGAGGATTCGAGTAATATTTTCTTTGTAATTTTATAACTAAACCTCTCAGCAGAAAACAAAGTCTAGGAGGAGAATTAGAGAAAGAGTATGCAGGGTGTGTGTAGAATGTAATAGAGAAGGATATTTAGGGTTTTAATCAAACAAAAGTTGTATGCCCATTTTACTGTGCAATATTCTCCTCTCTCTGGTTATTTCTTGTTAAAACTTGTATACAAAGTGTGATCATGTTTTTGTTTTATGTTGGATATATGACATCCCTATAAATGTATGCGTTATTGTTTAATTAACATGGGGTCGAGAGCTAGAACACAGATCAGCCAGAGCACAGATCTAAATCTTAATTGATTGAGCCTTCGATAGCGAGAGTGAGTCTATTTAAGTCCTAATGGAATGAGATCGATGGGTCTGAGTCACAATTCCTATGCAAAGTTCAAATTTGTGTACTAGAGTTAACTTGAATGACTACAACCGATCCAGAGCCAAGTAATAAGAGAGAAGTTCAGTTTAGTATTTCCTAGTGGCTAGTTGACAAACCATTCAACCGGACCAGATTCATACCCAAACAAAAGGATGTTTGGAGGGTTATTCTTGATGTCAGGTGGTCGGTTAAAATGAACTAGAGTAAACTTATAAAAATGTGCATTTCTATTGTGTCTCAGGGCAAGTGGCCTAGTGTTTGGGTTCAATAGTTTTTAAACCTCTCGGTGGTGATTGATTCTGGTGGATCAGTGGTCGGTGGGACAATTAATTGCAATAGTTAACATTTAGTCAACCAGATCAGAAAAAGATATGAGGTTCATTTATTTAATTTCCTGATGGCTTAAACTTTTTGGTGCACAGTTAGTAGATATGTTTGTCGCCTGTAGCTTATGGGTTAAAGAAGATTAAAGTGTTTTTTGGTTGTGTGATTCCACGAACGAGAGGTTTTCGCATTCGTGAATGAGACTAGGACACAGGTCCTATAGTTTCCATCAAGAAATATATGGCATAGAGATTGGATTAGATGAGGTCTACACTAGATACCACCGATGCTTCATTTATTTAAGTGCTCCCTTCCAGCTTGTAAAGGTTTCCAATCTTTGTATCCTTCATTACCACCAAAATTTCATTGGACACCTTCAATGCTCCACTTTGACCTGCAAATTTATAACCTTCGGAATCCAAAACTCCCAGATAAATTAAATTCTTTATAAGTTCAGGCACATGTCTTACATCTATCAATGTACTTAGAATACCATCAAAAATTTTAATCTTAATGCTCGCAACCCCAATAGTGTTACAAGAAACATTTTTTCCCATAAGAAAAATGCAACCATCAATAGCTTGGTACGAACAAAACTTTCTCTTATGTGGACACATGTGATGTGATGCACCAGAATGTAATAACCATTCTTCATGATATTGTGAGACATTACAAATAGATAAAACTTCATCAACCATACCTAAACTTGTCTCAAATGGATTTGCTTCATTTTTGGAGTCATCATTGGATTCTTGCCTCTTCCAACAATATTTCTTGAGATGCCCAAATTTATTGCAGTACCAACATCTTAGTTTATTCTATTTTCCTTTTGACTTAGATCTTGATGTGTTGTTAATTGCAACTTCATGAGACATCCTCTAGATTGTTCTCCTCTGGACTAAGTTGAGACATTTATGAGAGAGAGCCCAAGTGTCGGGTTTGCCCATGTGATGGGTGTGCGTCAGAATCTGGACTGATTTGTGATGATGTTTGGTCTCTTAATTTGTACTCCTTTGGATTGAGTTGAGTTAGCTTGAGATGGTCTCCTACCTTGTACTCCAGTGGACTCAGTTGAGTCGGCTTGAGATGGTACTCCAGATGATACTCCTGTGGACTCAGTTGAGTGATTTGTTGGGTAGGATGTCTCTATGGCTGAGCATGGGTGGATGTGTCCCTAGTGGTTGAGCACTAGTGGACATGTGAGATCCTTGCTATATTTTCTGAGAGTAATATTTTCTTGTAACCCTAATTTTTGATGTAAATGGTACAAGTCGGCCCCACCATATGTGAAAGATAATTAATATTTGTGTAATGATTAATTATGTTATTGAATTATTGAGGTCATCTCTATTGTGCCAATAGACACACCCTTTGTTGTTTTAGTTCTTGTATAAATAAAGCTGAATCCCTATTGCGGATTACACACTCTCACTTGTCATCTCAGAATTTCAGCAAGTGCATGTACGATTGAAGTGTGCACCTGCATTGGGTGCTAGGTTCTAGGTTTTGGTAAGCACCCTTTTGTGTTCTAGGTCTATGGTGTTGGGGGATCTTCTCTTGAGAATATAGAAAATGATTACTGGGTTTTTTCCCTTGTTTGAGAATGGTTTTCCTAGGATACTTCTTGTGTTCTTGTGCATGGTTATTCTTCTTGTGATCTTGGTTATTGCAACACTTGTGTATGGTGTTGTTKCATTGTTTATGGTTCAAGTACATGCTAAATGAAATAAAATACATGTTCATGAGATAATAATAGAGAAAATTCAATGTGGTATTAGTGAAAAGTTCTTTAAAGAACCATTGCACAAKTTTTCTAGCAAGTCATCACATCCYAGTTGCAGAAAAGTACGACCCTCTAGGGTTTTTGAAAAAGTATGGCCCTCTTTTTTTACTTGTTTCAGCACCTTCCACTAAAACGTTGGGGCTAATTTTGGCATAGGAGTGTACAACCTCCCTCATCGTACCTCTAGAAACTGTCAGAGTGAAATTTCGAGAAATTTTGATTTTTGGCCCTAGGGTTTCTAGGGTTTCTACAGAATTTCAGTTTTTAGGGTTTCTACAGTCCATTGAATGATTTTTCAAGATTATGAGTGTTCTTATGAATTTCAAGGCTTATTGTTGGCAGTCATAATTACAATGAAGCCTAGGGTTGATAACCTAGCCTGGCCATTAGGTTTCCTAGCCTAGTTGTTAAGGGTTTGTGGAAGAATCTGCAAACCATGAGGAACATAACTTTGGTGGAAGATAGGATTGATGGATCAAGCAAATCTAGTTCCTGGAAATCAAGACTACATATTAACCTAGAAGAGGATGACCTATTGAGAGTGATACAAAGGACTCTACCAAAAACAACTACCAATGAAGAGAAGGAAGAGTGGAAGGAAGATGACGTCAAAGAAAGGAAGTTAATCATCTATTCAGTAAGAGATTGTCTCCTACCTTGTATTTCCAACTTGAAGACAACTTATGAGATGTATGATGCATTGAAGAATATTTTTGAGAGTACCAACACCCTCAACACTCTTACATTGAAGATTCTGCTTCAACATATCAAGATGACAAAATATGACATTGTTGCTACCTTCTTCATGAATATTTCAGAGATCAAAGATCAACTGGGTGCCATTGGAGAAACCATATCAGACAGAGAACTTGTATTGACTACTCTCAATGCTCTTCCAATACATTGGGAACCATTTCTTCAAAGTATCAGTGGTAGAGAAGATATATCGGGATTTGATCATCTATGGACAGACTACACCCAAGAAGAAACCAGACTTAAAGTCAGAGGAGTGCAAGAATCCCCTCATGATGACAATCATGCTCTTGCTTTTCATAAAAATAAAGGCAACAGAAGAAATAGAAGAATTTTCAACAAAGAATTCAAAGACAAGAAGACTTCATTAGCCTCAGGTTATGAACACAGAAAAGACAAATCAAAGATTCAGTGTTTCAGATGTGACAAATATGGAAACATTGCGAGAGATTGTCCTACTAGAATGAAAGGAAGACAACTTGCATCCACTGTTGACGTTGATCCAGAACCAACTCAAAGAAATGAAGACATAAAAGATGAAGCCTTCTTCTTCATATCAACACTCTTAGGTACGGTTCCTACTGATAGTGATATTTGGCTAATTGACAGTGGTGCTTCCAAACAATGACTGGATATAGAGATCATCTGACAGACCTTATTGAGAAAGAGTCTAGTCTACATGTTGTACTTGGAGACAATGCAAGATATAATGTGAAAGGAGTTGGAACTTCTACATTCCAACTAGATTCTGACATACCCCTTCAATTGAGTGAGGTATTATATGTACCTGGGATGAAAAGAAACCTTGTCTTTGTTTCTACCTTAGAGGATAAAGGCTACAAGGTTACCTTCTTTGAAGGAATATTTCTTGCATGGCACAAGAACTCACATATGAATTATGCCCAAGTGATTGGTATTCGAGAACACAACTTATACAGGTTGAATGTCCAACTAGTCTAGGCCTTGTTACATGATACTATTAGCTTGAGCAAGCTATGGCATAGGAGACTTGCTCATATCCATTATAGAGCCTTTCCCACTCTGGGGAAGATGGTAAGAATCCTTCCCGAGATACATGTTAAGCATGATGGTGTTTGCAGAGGTTGTTCTCTTGGAAAGAATGTCAAGGGGTCTTTCTTGAGAAGTGACAACAGATCCAAGGGTATCTTGGGCTTGATACATTCAGATGTGTGTGAACCCATGATTGTTGCTTCCTTGAACATATATTTTTACAATGTGCTCTTCATCGATGATCACTCTCGGAATACATGGATTTACTTCTTGAAGGCCAAGGATAGAGTCGTTGTGATATTTCAAGAGTTTAAAGCTCAGGTTGAGAACCTGACCGGGAGGTGATGAGATCAGATAATGGAGGAGAGTACACCTCCAAGGATTTCAATGACTTCTATATTGAGGAAAGGATCAATAGGGAGTACACTATTCCTTATAACCCTCAACAAAATGGGGTTGTGGAGAGGAAGAACAAAACCATCATTGAGGAAACCAAAGCGATGATACATGATCAGAATATACCTATGATTATGCGGGCAGAAGCATCCATGAAAACAATGTATGTTCAGAACAGGAGTCCTCATCATATTTTGAAGAACATAACTCCTGAAGAATCTTTTACCGAAGTGAAGCCTGAGGTTGGACACTTCAGGATATTTGGGTGTCCAATATACTTTCATGTACCCAAGGAGAAGAGGACCAAGCTATACCCTTCAGAAATAAAGGGTACATTTGTGGGGTATAGTGAATCTTCGAAGGAATACTGGATCTACATCCCTGGTCAGAGATAGATTGAGGTGAGTAGAGATGTCATCTTTGAAGAAGAGATAGCCTTTCAAAGATCCATATAATCTTAGATGGAGATTGACAGTGATAGAGTACCTTCTCCCCCTTCAGCAGTTTAGAGGGAGACAGTCATTGATCCAGTTGATCTCATAGCTCTAGTTGATGTCCCTAGAGACATTGCAGTAGGCCATAAAATGCTTGCCTAGGCTCGACAAACTCTGCAGGAGGCAGAGGGACATGAAACTCATCAAGGAACATTCCAAGAGAGAAAGAGATCACATAGATGTTCGAGCTATGTTTCATCCATGAGCCACATCATTGATACTGAGCCTTCTTGTCATGGAGAAGTAGTAGGTCAGCAGGTATGGAAAGATGCCATGACAAAAGAGTATCAGTCCATCATGAAGAATGATGTGTAGGACATTGTTCTAAGACCAGAAGGGAAGTCTGTAGTGACTTCCAAGTGGATCTATAAGATCAAGCATGCAATTGATGGAAGTGTCGAGAAGTACAAAGCAGGTTTTGTGGCTAGAGGATTATCTCAGGTGGAGGGAATTGATTATGAGGAGACATTTGCTCATGTATCCGATACACTTCCATCCATATGATCATTTCCCTAGCTGCATCAATGGGTTGGAGACTACATCAGATGGATGTAAAGACAACCTTTATCAATGGTGAGATTGAGGATGAAGTTTACATCGAGTAGCTAGATGGATTCATGATACATGAGCAGAAGTCTCATGTGTACAGGTTGAAGAAATCCATGTATGGACTAAAGCAAGAACCTCGTGCTTGGTATGAGAAGATGGATGGATTCCTGATGAGTTTGGGCTTCAGAAAGAGTGTTGTTGATCCAAACCTATATTATCATATTATTGGTGATGAGTGCCTGATTTTGGTCTTGTATGTTGATGATTTTTTCCTCACCGGTTTAGAAAGTCTTATTGTTGAATGCAAGCATGCATTGACTTATGAATTTAAGATAAAGGATTTGGGTATGATGCACTGCTTCTTGGGACTAGAAGTATGATAGAGGACTGATGAGATTTTCATGATCCAAGGAAAATATACAGTGGAGATATTGAATAAATTCGGTATGAAAGACTGCAAGTCCATGCCTACATCGTTGGTGATGGATCTGAAGAAAATGACCGAGGCTTCTACTGATTCAGGCGAGATTTATCCACATCTATATTGACAGCTGATTGGATCATTGATGTATGTGGTTAACACCAGACCTGATATATATTATGCAGTGAATGTACTCAGTCAATTTATGAGTCAACCGAGACAGACTCACTGGATAGCAGTGAATCATGTGTTGATATATCTATGAGGAACAGTTGGATATGGCCTGAGATATGCCTCTAGTGTAGACATGAGATTGAATGGATATGCTAATGTAGATTGGGCAGGGAGCACAGTGGACTGGAAGAGCACATCTGTTTGTTGTTTTACCTTGGGATATACCATGGTTTCCTAGTGCAATAGGAAACAAGGCTCTGTGGCTTAGAGTACGACATAAACAAAGTACATAGTGTTATGTGTGGCATTCCGCGAAGCAGTGTGGATTTGCAAGCTCCTTGCAGATTTATTTGGTCATGAGATGGATTCCATTGCTATCCATTGTGATAACCAGAGCTGTGTGAAGCTCTCAGAGAATCCTATGTTTCACGATAAATCAAAACACATTGAGATCAAATACCATTATATTAGAGATATGGTGCAGAGGAAATCAGTACACGTGCAATACCTTTCTACACATGAGCAGGTTGCAGATGTCTTCACCAAACCATTTTCCAGGATGAAGTTCGAGTACTTCCATGAGAAACTTGGCCTAGTGGAGAATGCCTCCCTAGATGAGAGGGAGTGTTGTTGATTGTAGCTTCATGAGACATCCTCCAGGTCGTTCTCCTCTGGATTGAGTTGAGATATCTGTGAGAGAGAGCCCAAGTGTTGGTTTTGCGTCAGACTTTGGATTGCGTTGTGATGATGTGTGGTCTCTTCCTTTGTACTCCTCTAGACTAAGTTGAGTCAGCTTGAAATGGTCTCCTACCTTGTACTCCTATGGACTTAGTTGAGTCGGCTTGAGATGGTAGTCCATATGATACTCATGTGGAATTAGTTGAGTGATTTTTTGAGTAGGATGTCCCTGTGGCTGAGCACAGGGGGACATGTCCCTACTGGTTGAGCACTAGTGGATGTGTGAGATCCTTGCTATATTTTTTGAGAGTAAGATTTGCTTGTAACCCTGATTTGTGATGTAAAGGGTACAAGTCGACCCCACCATATGTGAAAGATAATTAATATTTGTGTAATGATTAATTATATTATTGATTTATTGAGGTTGGCCCTATTGTGCCAATAGACACACCTTTTGTTGTGTTAGTTCTTGTATAAATAAAGGTGAATCCCCATTGAGGATTACACACTCTCACTTGTCATGTCGGAATTTCAGCAAGTGTATGTATGACTGAAGTGCACACCTCTCTTGGGAGCTAGGTTCTAGGTTTTTGTAAGCACCCTTTTGTGTGCTAGGTCTATGGTGTTGGGGGATCTTCTCTTGAGAATATAGCAAATGATTGTTGGGTTTTTTCCCTTGTTTGAGAAGGGTTTTCAAAAGATACTTCTTGTTTTCTTGTGCATGGTTATTCTTCTTGTGATGTTGGTTATTGCAACACTTGTGTATGGTGTTGCTGTATTGTTTATGGTTCAAGTACATGATAAATGAAATAAACTAGATGTGCATGAGCTAAGCATAGAGAAAATTCAACATGATGTACCTATTGATTTCTCCCCTCTTTCTTTGGATCAACCCCTAACCACTATTTCTTCTTGTGTCAAGGTTTCTATAATAGATTTACTCTACACCTTGTCAGACAACAAGGATCCCACAACATAATAACAGTCAAGAGTATTAGTTGTGCTAAATCTAATAGAAGTGACTAAATGGTCCCAAGATTTAGACAATGAACACAATAACATAACTACCTTGTCTTCATCTTTAATTTTTACATCCATACTAGTTAATTGGCATATACAAGTATTATAAGCATTTAAATCATCAAAAATTTTGGTACCTTCCTTCATTCATTAACTATACAATTGCCTCTTCTAGTAGATTTGGTTTATCAAGCATTTTGTAATATAAAGGCTCTCCATTCTGCTCCATAAGCCTGTTGCAGTTTCCTCTTCAACAATATTGAACAAAACATCATCTTCTAGACACAGTCGAATGGTGATGAGAGCTCTTGGATCAATATCTTCCCAGTCCTCGTCTGTCATACCCATCGGTTTCTTTGTCTTTCCTTCCAAAGCCTTATGCAGACCTTACTGCACCAACAGATCCCACATCTTGAGCTTTCATAGCTCGAAGTTATTCTTCCCATTAAACTTATCCACCTCAAACTTAGCATTTGAAACTCCACCAAAGCAGACTAGGCTCTGCAACCTCCACTTAATTGTGCACGGATGAATCTTCGTAGCCTTCAATGAAATGTACTACATCAAATTCGACAAAGAAAAAGACGACCATTTATGGCCTTCCTCCAACAACCATTTACCTCACGACTTGCATATGGATCGACCTTTGTGCATAGATCAAACAATGACCATTACATCACAACTCAACCCTCCCCCAACAACCATTTACCTCACAGCTCGGTCAAACTCTTTTGTCCTCTCCACTGTGGACTTCCAATGACCTTTTTCTCACATACCAATGACCTAGTGACCCTCGACTCATGTACCAATGAACCAACGGTCTTTCTCCTCACAACTTGGCTTGCCAACAACTGGTTTCACTCTCCCGCAACCTCTATAGAGGCTCATCGAACTAGCATTTCACAACAATCCTCTCTAGTTTCTCTGATACCACTTGTTGGGTTGGGAGCCCAGAATATAAACTGCAACAAGAAATTAATCCGAAGAAAATAACAAGAAAAATAAGACAACAACAAGCACATTAAAAAATGACACAAACGTTTACATGGTAAAACCCTTACACTATGTCAAAGAAACATCCACAAAGTAAGGTATTGGTATACTATTGCTCAACAGGCTCGAGGCTTCATAGATATATAATTATCCATAACTCACACCGTTACATGAGTTACATGAACTACCACCATTATATGAACCACTACTGTTATATGAACCAAGTTACCATTACATAAACCACCAAAAGATGACCTTTTATGGCCCTCCTCCAACAACCATTTACCTCACGGCTCACATATGGATTGACCTTTGTGCACAGATCAAACAATGACCATTACATCACAACTCAGCCCTCCTCCAACAACCATTTACCTCACATCTCAGTCAAACTCTTTTGTCCTCTCCATTATGGACTTCCAACGACCTTTATCTCACATACCAATGACCCAGTGACCCTCAACTCACGTACCAATGAACCAACGGTCTTTCTCCTCACGACTTGGCTTTCCAACAACTGGCTTGGTTCTCCAACAACCTCTATAGTGGCTCATCGAACTAGTATTTCACAACAATCCTCTCTAGTTGCTTCGATACCACTTGTTGGGTTGGGAGCCCAGAATATAAACTGCAACACAAAATTAATCTGAAGAAAATAACAAGAAAAATAAGACAACAACAAGCACATTAAAAAATGACACAAACTTTTACGTGGTAAAACCCTTACACTATGTCAAAGAAACATCCACAAGGTAAGGTATTGGTATACTATTTCTCAATAGGCTCGAGGCTTCATAGATATATAATTATCCATAACTCACACCATTACATGAGTTACATGAACTGCCACCATTATATGAACCACTACCATTATATGAACCAAGTTACCGTTACATAAACCACCAAAAGACGACCATTTATGGCCCTCCTCCAACAACCATTTACCTCACAGCTCGCATATGGATCGACCTTTGTGTACAGATCAAACAATGACCATTACATCACAACTCAGCCCTCCTCCAACAACCATTTACCTCACATCTCGATCAAACTCTTTTGTCCTCTCCACTGTGGACTTCCAATGACCTTTTTCTCACATACCAATGACCTAGTGACCCTCGACTCACGTACCAATGAACCAATGGTCTTTCTCCTCACGACTTGGCTTGCCAACAACTGGCTTGGTTCTCCAACAATCTCCATAGCGGCTCATCGAACTAGCATTTCACAACAATCCTCTCTAGTTGCTCCGATACCACTTGTTGGGTTGGGAGCCCAAAATATAAACTGCAACACAAAATTAATCCGAAGAAAATAACAAGAAAAATAATACAACAACAAGCACATTCAAAAATGACAAACTTTTACGTGGTAAAACCCTCACACTATGTCAAAGAAACATCCACAAGGTAAGGTATTGGTATATTATTTCTTAATAAGCTTAAAACTTTCATATGTATCTTGAACCTTCATAGATATATAATTATCCATAACTCACACCGTTACATGAACTGCCACCATTATATGAACCACTACCATTATATGAACCAAGTTACCGTTACATAAACCACCAAATACTTCAAATAATTTTGGATTTTAAACGTCTCTTCTTTTAATTGTTGTCATAATTTCAACCAAAAGACAAGGAGGTTGGCGAACACCCCTCTTCCAATGGTAGTTTTAAGGTAAATTTGGGTTACAAGGAATAGAGCCATTTTGCAAGAGAACAAACCCAACCCCTACAAGTTCTCTACATGGTAAGATATTCTTATGATGGTAACCCAAAGATCAAAATCAGAAGAAAATTGAGACAGCCACGAGAATTTGAGAAAGACCATTTTCTGGGGTTTGTTTGATGGGGCTTATAAGGAAAACCAGGGAAATGTGGGGTAGGAGGAAACTTATACATTTATGAAGATCACGAGTTTACATTCAAATGTGGTCTTGGCATGGACACAATTAACTGTGCTGAGATAAGGGCAGCTTATACACTCTAGTCTTTAACTAAGGAAAGAGATTTGAAGAAACTGGTACTGTTTGGAGATTCCAAGGTCGTGGTGGAGTGGCACATGGGAGATATTCCAACTAGAACATCAAAGGACAGTGTTAAAAAAATTAGGAGATCAAGTCTTTCTTCTCCAAAATGTATTTTACAAATGTTTATAGAGAAAACAATAAGGGAGGTAATGACATGGACAAAAGGCAGTGGAATTACCAGCGGGCACACTGGAAATCACTGAGTAGAGGAGATGAGTCTCTCTCTCTTCCCCCCAAACATGTTTTCTACTAAATGAAGAATAGTTTCTTCTCTGTTCATTCCAAGTTTTTGGATCTGTGATTAATATAATTATGACTGTCAAGCTTTCTTTTAGTGAGGTTTTTAGGAGTCCTGCTTGGATATGGATAAATGTTATTTCTCTATAAGACTCCTTGAACGGAGTAATATGTATGATTTTCGATATGGGGTACCATTTACAATTGGGTGGTGTTCAATGCAGGGATAACTCTTCGTGCATGGCTTACCCGATTACCCACCACTCGTTGGAGTTTACCCAATACTCTTGTTGGAGGAGGACTCTCTCTCTTTATTTTAGTCAAGTCAAGAATGTCAGGCTATCTAATCAGTACAATGGCTATATCATTGATGAGGATAGGGTGGAGAATGGGGTTTGGTTTTATTTTAGTCAAGTCAAGAATGACAGCTATCTAATCAGTACAATGGTTAAATCATTGATGATGATAGGGTATAAAATGGGGTTTGGTTGCGAAAAAGGAAAAAGACCATTGGGATATGAGTCAAATCTTGAAAACAAATGAAATTAATGTCTATTAGGTGGATGAAACTTTTAGTTTTGAATTTTTTTGTAGGGGGTGAAAAATGAAAAAGACAACACATAACATAATCAAAGCACCATAGATGAATTCTGACTTAGTTAGGAAGAAAGGACAAAGTTTAAATTCTTTGAGTCTAGAGCACCATTTAGATGAATTCTACAATCTTAAATATCAATTTAAACAAAGGAAAAAATGAGATGCAAGTAGGTACACAAGAAATACATACAAAAGATAAGAAATACATTGTCATCTCATCACCATTAGAATCTTTTTCATGAAGGTTCAGGACTTCTGCATTTTCATTTCATTCAAATTCAAAAATTTACAATGAAGATAAAAAATACTATAGTTCTGCCAAATCCCCCCTTAAGCACCTTCAAAATGCCCCAATATATAGGTAAACACCCTTCCTAAGCTAGATAAGTCGAACTCCCATGTTATCCTATGATTTTGGATTTGATTACATAAAAAAGAAGATAATTTGTAAACTATTTGCTAAAAATAGCAAATTTGTTTTATTGGAAAATAGGGGTAAAAAATAACATCATGTCACCTGAATCACAATAGATTTTACAAAATGGGGTGATTTTTTGGATATGAACCCATGTTTGAGAAAAACGTCTTCTAGTTTTTGAAACTTCTTCTCCATATTCTCGGGATCTGCGCCCAAAAATGATGACTAAAATAGGTAAACATTAAATGCGATATTCTGGAAAAATGGACCATAAAGATTCATTTGAATCTCTCAAACTATGAAACCTGTGTAAAAAATGAGAGAGGTTTTTGTTACTGAGCTCATTCTTCACAAAAACCTCTCTGGGTTTTTCCAAAATCCTCTCGAGTTTCTCAGAAAATGATCTTGAAGTTGACTGCAAAAACAGTCATTTCCAGAACTTGCGTAGCACAATGATTTTCTTAAAACTTGTGCAAATTAAGGTGGCAATGACTTATTGGAGACTTGTTTTTACCTCCAATATGGTGTAAGAATCATTTCAGGTTTTCATTTTCAATCATGCGTGTCTACAACATTTGCGTAGCGAGAGCTCGCTACGCAAGTGCTGTGTATGACAACATATCAGTTAAAACTGTAGTAAGTTCAAGAGGTGGCTTTATGCTATTATCTCTTTTTGAATCAGAGGCACATGAATTTCAACAATGTTTCTTATAGAAATATGTTGAACTTGATAACTTTATTCCTCCTTTAATCACTATTTGGATTGCACGGGTAATGGCTCTTTCCCCCCAAAAAAAAAGAAAAATTGTGAGATCCCTTCCTTCATATTTCTGCTACTTCAGCCAATAGCTCTAACTTCCTTCTAGCTTCCTCATTTTTCTGCATATTTTTTTTAAGAAATATGTTTTCCTTCCTTAATGTCAAAATCTGTACCTTCAAATTTCATACTTTCCTAAACAAGATTGCATTTCTTTTCAACTTTGACCCGGCGTTGGAAAGATCTTCACAAGCATTATCTATGGCTGGCCTGCATTCCTTAAAATGTTTCATCGTGTTGTGTTATGATACTCTTTTCTCTTCTCTAAGATGGTTAATCCTTGAGCCTCCTTTGTTGTATTTATTTTTCCCTTGAGTGGCCATGCTGTAGATGTAAGATAAAACACTGAGAAACTGGTAAAGGCAGGGAGGTTTCAAAGGCTGAAATATGTCAGTAAACTTTGCACAGCAAGCAAAAAGGCTAAGGTTTACTCCATTGTCAAAGGGTTCACCATAGGGAAGAGTTGAATCTAAATCTTAGACTTGAAGTTGCAGGGTATTTGGTAGACACTAGGCTTAACCTTTCATCACTTGCATAGCAAAAACAGAGGATGTGTAGCACACTGTCAGGTATTTGCGTAGCGGGTGGAGTAATTTACTTTTGATGTGGAGCAGAGGTCTGATCGGTGGAGGAGGATTTTTTGCAATGATAAATAGGTGATAAAATACAAAAGTAAGCTGAGAAAATGAGATTTTGACAGAGATGGATATGTTTGGGATGACAAGACACTTTGGGTAGCGCCTAGGTACTTGTGCAGCGTCTTTACACAACGTGTGCAAATTTCTGCAGTTTAGGTACAAAAACCACTCCATAGGTATTAAAAATGTCATAATTATCTTTGATGACCCAACGACCTTGACAACATTTTATGAGATGAAAATATTTTAAAAGAATACACACGCTCAATGACTCAAGTTGGAATGCATTGGTCTTCTCAAGATCAAGGTATGACTTTACAAACTCTGAACAAACTCCCAACTTTACTCAAAAATAAATATTCTAACATTTGGCTCCAATGGGGATGTTATCCTCCCTGTGAGGTAGCAAATAACAACAGACCATGTGCCTTATCCATTGGGCTGATCCAAAACCTTGTCTACAACATGTTTCAATCTTCAACCAAGCAAACTGCAAACTGAAATATGAAGTTGAAAATGTAAACTGTTGAAAGAGATGCTCAAAATATTGAGCTTATTCAAACTGCTATCTACACTAAGCTAATCTCTGAGTTATTTGATTAGGTGAAATAAAAAATCCAGGGCAACCATGCAAGTGTCTTGTCCACAGGTTGAATTCCTTGTGTATCTTTGATCAACAGTGAAAGGGAAAACATTTTCAATGGAAACTCATCGAAAAACTTAGAAACAAATTCAATATTGGTAAAATTTAAAAACTTAGGCCCATTCGTTGACTCCAAACATGCCGCAAAATGATCTTGAAAAAAAAGAAAACTGATTTCAAGAGATTGCACAAGACTTTCATCATGTATCATCCCTCCAACTACATTCCTTCTTCTATAAATCTCAAATCGATGGTTGTCATGAAAGGGATGAAGAACTGTATTAAATTTCTACAACGAAACCCCTGTTGTCAAGGAGGACATGGCTGATTTGGAAAACAAGTCATCATCATCTACATTTTTAGATTCATCATCGACTAATGGATGCAATTTTGAACTGATAAAACCTTCCATATAACAAGCAACAAGGTCATCAAACACATGAGAAGATTGTTTCAATTTCTTGTCAATTTTTTCCAGTGATTCAATGTGATTTTTCATCAGCACACATTCCTCGGCTTCAGTGATAATATTAAAATTTTCTTTCAACAATTTAAACGAAGCAAATCATAAAGGTAACGAATTTCCTTCAACTGATTCGGTACTTTCTTCATATTCTTCATTGTAATTGTGATATGTAGGTTGATTTATCTCATTAAACTATTGAAAAGAAACATTTTCTAATAGAGAACATGCAATTGGTTGTTCTAGAAATTCAACATCACAATCATCATCATATTCATCATATATAGGAAAATCAACAACCTCTGGGATGTCATCCATAAGGAAAATTGGGACAACAACTTGTTCCTCAACATCCTGCTCTACACTTTCTGCAAAAGCATCTGCATTGAAAAAAATGAGAAAATTCATGGCATAATCGGCTCCCTGCTCATGCTGGAAAGGATCAGGATGTAAATCAGCTCCTTCTTTTTCATTCCTAGCCTTATGTTTATACACTTCACCATCTTTCTTTGCATTTGAAACTTCATCCAAAATCTGATTTTGAAACGTTTTACATGCTTGAAGATTGTCTTTAACCTCATAAGCATCATTGAACATCTGTTGCAAGGTAACATATCTCCTCTCCATCAAAAGAAAAGATAAGTATGGATGGAAGGATGTTGCATAACACGACATAGAAGAAGCTTCTGAGCTTTGAATTCCCTTAGGCATCCTATAATAAGAGATGACAAATATCTTACTGAACATAGAAATTGTTTCATTTCTTTGTCTTTTCATGGCATGAAACTCTGCAAGATGTTGATCCCAGGACTTCCTCTCACCCCAGAATTCTAGAAAAGCATCCTTTAGTTATTCCCATGATATGATGGATTCAAGTTGTAAGAATCTAAACCACTCTTTGGCATCTCCTTGCAAATATTGATAAAATTTTCTTGTTGTATCCTTTTCGTCACCTAAATGAGCAAAAGAAGGACACTTACAAGTCCAGTTGGGTTAGCTAGATAGGATAGAAATAAGTGAAAGAGTTAGAAACATCAAGCACAATAAGAAAATAAACAACTAATCTAATAACAATTAAAGAAACTAAACTAATGTGCATAAGGGAAATACAACAAAAGAAAGACCGATATTCATGCCACCAATGGATAGATTGTATTAGTGGGCAAACACCAAAGAGAAAGGGAGACTTATGGGTCCCCTCTTCCTCCAAGGGAGGGCTCTTGAACCCCCACTGATTGAGTTATTCTTACAAATAAAAAAATAAAAGGAAATGGTGAAGAAATCCAATGCTCATTCACTCAAGAGGTGATGTGAATGGCTCAATGAAATGATGCTTATATGCTCCAATGAGGAAAGAGGTTCCTTGCAGGAGAAGAGAGGCAGCATAACAATACAAATAGATTCTTGAAAATATAGTGCACCCATGGCATTTTTTTATAACAAATCTTTGAGGCCTTATCCAACCGATCTTTAGTGTGAACAAGGGGCCCTTTAGGGCACCTCTAGGTCTTTGACCAGCCCCCCACTCAGATTCAGCTCGGATTTGGGGGTCAAATTGAGTTGGGAGCTGAACCAGAAGTGGGTGGGAGGCTGACCAGAATCATTAATGCATCGTTCTGAAGTGTGCATGGCTTTTTGTGTCCATAGTCGTGCATTGGGTGCATGTGCAATTTTATGGAGTTTTCGACTGGCACATGTGCGCGTGCTTCCTTTGCATTCTGAGTGCATGCTGATTTTATAAACAATTGTATAGTTTTGTGCCCTTTGGAAATGCATTTTTTGGGCCATGGATGAACTAATAGTTGTTTGGAGATGCTAGATTCCTGTAACCATTTTCGGACAAAATTTCAGTGATAACAGATGCCCCCTGATGCATGAGGTTAGGAGCATACGTATAGCCGAAAATACATCAATTTTTATTCTACTAAGAGTAACTTTGTAAGAAAGAGTGTTGAGGGGAGTTGTAAGAGAGACCCATTGGAGGGAGAGGGGAACCTGTGGGACCCAAACCTTTCACAAGGTGTGGAAAAATAAAACCATGTACAAATGAGGCGGGCATGCCCTATGCTCGTGTCATGTAACTCAATTATGTATAAGACAGTAACTGAAACTGTGTGCTGGTGTATATGACTGCAGTGCCCTCCAAGGCATGTTGATAATGACAGAGGATGATTATGATGGTGAACAAACTCTGAAAAGAGGCAATGACACCTCTAAGAAGTGTCGAGGATTCGTAGGCATTGATGGCCCAATAATTTTCAGAGGTCTTTGGAAAATATAAAAACAACTACAATAGTCGCAAAGTAAGACCCACCTCTACATGAGAAAGTGTTGGAGTCGAATGCTATGGGGGTCAACAACAACAGAGAGAAATAATGGTTCTCCCTATTTCATTCGAGACTCCTCATTATAAAGGGAATGAGAGTCAAGATAATGTCGCCCTTCTGGAAACTGTGTTGATGTCGACAAAAAGGGAGACGCGACTCTAAGAAGCAAAGGGCTTCATGAAATCCACTAGATGAGATCAGGAACTAATGAGGTACATGGACGAAGTCAAGATGTGGTGAGACTCAAGACTGCCCTTGATTAGGGATATATGTGAAGTATGAGTGGTAGCAACCATGAAACGAAATCTAGCATCAGGGGGACGAATAGACATGGGTTAAATTGTGCTAGAGGCATGACAAAGTGGACAAACTCAGAGATCAGAGGCATATGGACTATGGGATACTCAAGGTTTATGGATGATGTCAACAATGATAGGAGGTAAAAAATGCCCCAACCAAGGGCAACAGGGGTTGCTTTGTCGGAAAAGGAAGGTCACTAAAGGCGACAACAAAAAGATATGGAGATGTTGGGAACAAAAGGATTTTTACAATTACCAAATGAATAAAGAATAAGTTGGGATAAGTGTGTAGATACAAAAACAGGTGCCCCAGTGCATGATGGCTTGGTCAGGGAGGGCATAAGTTGTGTGGATAATTGGTGGAGGGTGGGGGCCCCATAGGTGAGTTTTTGTATGAGGTAAGTGAATGGAGTGGCAGTTGCAGATGGGAAACTGATTGTGGAGGAAATGGAAGGTTCATGATACCGTGGTGGTGCAGTCAATGTGAAACCATGATGAGATATCTTGGGAGTCCATTGGGAAAGCTAGAAAAAATGAGGAGAAGGAGTATGTGGTTGATTCTCAAACATGCGTAAGACTACTGGGACTCCCAACCCTAGGGGATGAAAACAACATGAGTGTCAAAGTGAAAAAGGGGACTATAATTGGGACAACTCATGTAGGAGAGAGTGCTAGCGGTTGACAGTACTGAAATGCAATGGAGGTGTGAGTACTACAGAGATGGATGGGGGAAATCCTAGAGGCAAATGTCGGAGGGTGTGACTGGGAGATGCAATTGATATTCAGAGGGAATGATTACATGCTAGTGTCAATCATATACCTGAAGGTACTATGTTGATACATGATGACCAAGTACCTGCACACATAAAAACTGAATACCTGATGTGAACAATATATGAAGATAAAGAACATATAACATTTATTCAAGAATTGTGCATATAAGCATGTGTACCTGGGTAGGATGTGATAAAAATGTGTCCTTCAAGGTCAAGGATGGATGGTGACTCGGGGGATGGTGAAATCGGGAACAGGTGGATATGAAGGGTTATTAGGGGATTCCCGAGGAAGGATCTCTGTGACTAGTGGGATTTCAGATAGTAAGGAAGCCTTTGTGGGAGGAAGGGTATCTCCAAGTTCAGTTCCGTTGGATGAGATGACACATACTTGTGTTGAGGGATGTATGAGCAGCGGTGCTCCATGGTATGTCCCTAGCAAGGATGGGTCTTTGAAGATGTCAGGGCCCATCTCAACGAGTGGGTAGATATCGGAATTAGTGGACAAAAGGTAAAATGTTATCGATGTTGGCGGAAGGGTTAGGCTCGTAATGGGAAACCTGATCGATGGTGATGATCTTCCCATTGTGGGGGAACATCATTGTTCGAAATATAGAAGAGTCTACTGCCTTCATAGCGTACATGTAGCTATGACCAAACAAGATATTATAATCGAGTGGGGGGTTAATAACCTCAATGTCAATAAGGATAGTCTTGCACCCGAGTTCAACGGGGACATTTTGAAAGAGCCCTTCTAGAGAGGATGGTCATCCATCATAAGCTCTCAGAGTGATGGTGAATGGTATGATCTCGGGGGAGCCAATTTTCTGCCATACAATTTTGGACATAATGCATGTGGATGCACCTTCATCAATGATGCAATGATGAACCGTGATGTTTCATATTTTAACTGGTATTTGGAAAGCTACTAGAGTGGGGAGATGAGGTTCCCCACTGTTATCTCTCCAGGAAACTCTCCTAGGCTGTAATTCGGAGATGCCTGGTAACTAACTCTTTTTTGGGAAATGTTTTCTCAATATTTGATATGGTTTTGTGGATCAAAATGAATATCCAAGGGCTGGACTGTGTTTTCAGGACTGTCTAGAAATACGAAATCTCTCAAAGATTTCTAGTCATGTAGTCAGACAAAGTTTGATTAAATAAGGGAAGAAATCAGCTATTACACCAGATTACACTTCATACCAACAAGTACAATGGGTTTAATAACCGAGGAAATAGATTATGATCATCAACTAAAACAATTAACCAGTGAGATGA
>JZKD02S0567468.1:887107-899732 GCA_000966675.3 Picea glauca | reverse complement strand
ATCAATTGAAAAAGAAGCATATATGTGGATAGGGGGATTTTGTCCGCATGGGAAAACAAAGAAAACAAATGCTCATGTCCTAAAAGACGTAACGTCCTTCCTCTCAAATAGCATTGGACCTTCCAAGAGCACTCAATAGTGGGGTCTGAAGCCACTAGAAGAGGAACTAGTGAAGGGTGAAATAATCAGTTATAATGAGGGGTAGAGGGTGCATATCCTAAAAGAGATGGTGATATTTCTCAATAGCCAAACAAAATCTGACCAAGGTGCAATTGTAGCCCACAGTTGCCACTTGGGTAGATGTCCTAAAATTTGGTCACTAGGTACCTCGGTCAAAGTGTGACATTTAGATTTTCGACCTCAGAAATGGGTCACGGGCTGGATCTCGTCCAAGAGGTGGGTACCTTAAGGGGGGATGCACAAAACAACCAAACCTTGGCCTTCGACCCTTCATGGGTATCTCCCTACCTTATGGTGTTAGGAACACTTGACTTGGAGGATTTAAATTTCCCTATTTGACAACTTTTAATGTTTTGAAGATGTGAGAACCAGATAACGAGGAGTTATTTGGATGCCTATCCCCGAGATCCTACCTGGACCAAAAAAATTCTTTTGGCACCTCCCGTGGAGGAAAACTTCGTGAGTTTTTAGAAAAAATTTAGATGTGGTTGTTTGAGAGACTGGGGGTGTGAACCAATCTCGTTTAAATTAAGTGGGAGTGGATAGTCTCGTCAAGAAAAGGGTGGGGCATTTTAGAATCCCTTTGGAGGAAAATTACCTCAATATCCATGATTCTAGATGAAACTATGTGAGTGATTAGTGACTTTGTATGTGAACAAGTGAAAGTGTGCCAAATTTTTAATAAGTTAGGTGTCACCTTGCAGCATGTGGACTTCGTGTGGTCCTTACAAGTCTTGATTACTTAATTTACTAGATTCCATTGGTACATCCTTGCAAAATTTTAAAGTCCCTATAGAACTAGCATGTGGACATATGGGTCCTTACGGATCCTTTAACTACCTAGTGAGATCTAATCTAAGAAAGCTTTAAACGACTATCCTAGATTTTGAGCATGTGGGAATGTATGGGCCTGTTACAGAACCTTTACACTACCCTAGTCATGTAATCTAATAAAGTAGATTAAAAAACTATCCTATCTGTTTCCGTCCTTATACACACTCACAAACGTGAGCTAAGTCCAGCTCACTTAGTGTGTACTTGGAGGCATAATGCCTAGGTTCACAGCCCATGCTGTCACTTTGATCGAAACCTCTTTCATCTAGGCTCACTCCTAGGGAAGCCAAGTGGGGTAGTCCTTAGTTTATAGTTAAGTTTTAAAGTTAAGTTCTAGGAGTTGATTTTAGTTTGTTAAGGTTTGGGGGGATTCTAACCTAGGATGCTAAGGCAACAATGCAAGATGCAAGTTTAGTATGTTAAGCAAGCCTTTTCCTAGGGAAACTAAGACTAGTGCCTAATATTGGGAAAGGGGTCAAATAAAGTTAAAGGATGATTCATTACAAATATGATTACAAGATATACAAAAGAATAATTGAATCAGATATTAAATACAAGATTTACAAGTAAAGAATTCTAGGGTACAAAAAGCAAGCTAACCATTTTTAAGTATTTATGTGCAAGCTATAAGGAGATCAAAGCATCATCAAATTTATGAGATCATCATCAACATATCATTATCATCAACACATCATTACCATCAACACATCAACAAATAATATTTAGATATTTTTAAGCACAAGTGTTATAAGGATGATGAAGATTATTAACTCTTAGTTATTAAACCCACAAATTATTTAGGTGTTTTAGTCCAAGGTTCGATTAGTAAAGGTTTCTTAAGATTATCAATTTTTAATTACCTTTATTAAGATTTTTACCAAAGCCTCCTCCTCCTCCTATTGCCAAATGGTTGCTATATGCTCAAGATAGTAAGGCAACAAGGCCCACCCTAGCTATCACAGTCAACCCAAAGCATTGAGTTTTTACGGAAAGGACACTCCTTCATGTCACGAGACTGTCCCCGGCCTATCACCATACGTTTCCCTCCTCAATACCCATTTTAGATGGTGAATATGGTGTTCTAAGGTACCCTATTAAGTCTATTAAGTTAATATATGAATTAGGTAGACTTTTAGGTGTGTTTTAGAGATTTTATGACACTTTAAAAATGTGATTTAGGACTATGGACGAAACTCACTTCAGCTTAAAAATGTGTTGCTTAAGCTTATGAAATGAAATGAATTAACACATATAAGCTATGTGAGAGAAAATTACTTAGCGCACCAATACGTAGCTTGCAAAGTAAAGAAGTAAAACCACAAGGGGCAAGAACAACTTGCCAACAAGATATGAAAATAAACACACTTATCTTATGTTGATTTAGAACATTTAGATCCAAGCACAAGTGTGATAAAGAAGATTTAAGTGTTAGCCTACACTATCAACTTAACCATGAAAGTTACTTCAAGTATGTGGCAAATGGCCTTAAAAGATTAAAGCATAAAAGAAAAACACCATTCACTTAACTTATTGAAGCATTAAAACAATTAGGGTTTTAGATTTAAGCATGTAAAATAAAGATCAAACCTTAAGGAGATTAAGCATGCAAATAATGCCCTCAGGGGCGTGTTGATAAGAGTAGAGGAAAATTCTGATGGGGAACAATACTATGAAAAAGAGGCGATTGTACCTGTAGGAAGTATCAAGGATTTTGCGGGCATTGATATCCCAACAAATTTCAGAGGTCTTCGGCAAATATAAAAAACAACTGCAATAATCGCGAAGTAAGACCCACTGCAACATGAGAAAGTGTTGAAGTCGAATGTTATGGGGGTCAACGACAACAGAGAGAAATGATGGCTCTCCCTGTGCCTTTCGAGACTCCTCATTGTAAAGGTAATGAGAGTCAAGATATTGTCACCCTTCTAGAAACTGTGTTGATGTCGACAAAAAGGGAGATGCAACTCCAAGAAGCAAAGGGATTCATGAAATCCACTGGATGAGATCAGGAACTAATGAGGTACATGGACGAAGTCCAGGAGTAGTGAGACTCAGGACTACCCTTGGTTGGGGAGCGATGTAAAATGGAAGCAACCGTGAAACTGAATCTAGTGTTAGGGGGATAGCTAGATGAGGATACATTGTGCTAGAGGCGTGACAAAATGGATAAACACAGAGATCAAAAAGGTGTATCGCTTATAGGATACTCGGGGTTTATGGATAATGTCATTGATGTCATAAAATGAAAAATGAACCAACCAAGGGCAACAAGGGTTGATTTTCTAGGAAAAGGAAGGTCGCTAAAGGCGACAACAGAAAACTATGAAAATGCGGCGGAAAAAAGGGTTTGTACAATTACCAAAAGAATTAAAAAATAAGGTGGGATAATAATGTAGATACAGAAACGGGTGCCCCAGTGTAAGATGGCTTGGCCTAAGGATGGCACAAGTTGTTTGGAAAATAATTGGAGGGTTGGGGCCCCATAGGTGGGTTTCTGTATTAGGGAAATGTATGGAAGGCAATCTGCAGATGGGAAAACTGACGGTGGATGAAATGGATGGTTAATGATGTTGCAAGAGTGCAGTCAAAATAAAACCATGAGGAAGTACCCTGGGAGTCCATTGGGTAGGCTAGAAAAATGAGGAGAAGGAGTATGTGGCTGATTCGCGACATGATGTAAGACTATCAGGATTCCCATCCTTAAACAGTGAGAACAACATGAGTGTCAAAGTGCTTGGGGGGGATGATGAATGGGACAAATCATGTGGGTGAGAGTGTTATCGGGTGACAGTACTGAAAGGCGGTGGAGGTGACAGTATTGCAGAGCCGTATATAGGGATCCTAGAGGAAAAAATCGGAGGGTGTGACTGGGAGATGCATCTTGATATTCAGAGGGAATGACTACATGCCAGTGTTGAGGATATACCTGAATGAAGACTTCTGAGATATGATGATCAAGTACCTGCACACATGAAAAACAAATACCCTCCATGAACAATATCTGAAGAGAAAGATCATATAACAATTATTAAATAATGTAAGCATGCGTACCTGAGCGGAATATGAGAAAAATGTCCCCCTGGGGCTAAGGATGGGAAGTGGCTCAGGGACTGTCATGGTGTAGGTGACGAGGTGTTGATCCTGTGGCTGAAGAGGGATAAAAAAATGGATGCCTGGAGCTCCTTGAATTGAGTCTACAAGTTTGGAAAAATGGACTACATATAGTTGTAGGGCCCACAATGCCACCTCATTTGTACCTGCTATGTTATTGAGTGGACGAGCAAGTTTAGAGGAGTTTTGGAGATTCTAGGAGATCGAGGTAGCTGATTCAGGACCAACGAGCTTCAGGTTGGTTGTTGTATCATCCTGCATAGAATTAGGGTTTATGTTTTTGGGCAGGGATTGTACGAAGGGCCATATAGGGGTTTTTGTAGGTGTGGGCCCCCCAGTGCACGGGCGATCGAGAAAGTTGCGTGCACGGGTGTGCACCTGTAATTTAGAAATCCATGCGTGGGGGTGCCCTAATGGGGAGAACAGGAACACATGGCATGCATGCCTATTCAAGGCACAATAGTGCATGCATCTGCGTTTGTAATTCTAAATAGTTGCGCATGTGTGCCCTGCTGTATAGTGAATAGGTGCGCTATGATGCACGCCTGTGTGTGTGATAGGGGCACATGAATGTGCCTCTGTGTGGTGAATAGTCTTGCATGAGTGCACGACTGAGGGATGAACAGATGTGGATGTGTGCGCACCTTTGGGGTAAAACATCCGTGCCTTGGAGGCAAGGTTGAAAGGTGTAAAAATTGATCTTTTTTGGAGATTTTGATGTTTTTATGTTTGAGATGGTTGATCAAGTATTGTATATGTGGATGTAGGTGATCATTTGGATGATGTCGATTCACTGGAGAGAGAGATATTGGTCACAGTTGTGGTAGGCCATGACCAATGAAGATTCATGAGTCCATGACACTTTGGCAGCATGTGGGCTACTGAAGTTCTTTGAGTGCCCCCTGATACGGGCCCAAGAGTACTTCCTGCAGTTCTCGATTCAGATGTGGAGTTCAGATCTACATTGTTTTATGGTGTGGGGTGAGCAGTTGGACTTCACTGTGGTGGAGGATGTATATTTCTTAACAGGGCTCCCTTTTCAGAGAACTCTCTTACCGACGGAGCCCGTAGTACTTGGGGATGGGTAGTTGGTTGTCCTAGGTCGAAGGTACAGTATGAGAGAGAACTTTATGTCAGGCTTCGTGGTGAGTATTGGGGTGATGGATTCCCTGGTTCATCACTATGTGGTAGCAATGGTTGTGAGGGTATATGGGTCCCTCACAACTCAGCAAATCAGTGGTGGTCAGCTGAGGATTATGGAGAGGGCACTGGAAGGAGAGCATTTTTCCTGGGGTTGGATTCTGCTATGACTTTGTTAGTTCGAAGAAGAATGTAATGGCACAGATTTTGGACTGCGAGGACAACTGCAAGGGCTAGATTTTCTTCGTGATTTTATTTCAAGGGTGTCCCTGAAAGGTTTTTACTAATGTAGTAAATCACATGCTCATGGTCATCATCCCTTATTTGGATGAGCACTCCTGCTACTAAAACAACTAAGGCTGATATGTAGAGGTGATAATCGCGGTTATAGTTAGGTGGACTAATCAACGGGGCATTGGAGAGGGCTGCTTTAAGATTATCAAAAGTGGTTTGGGCATCTTCATCCCATTGGAATGGGTTGTTATGACGAAGTAAGCGAAGGAAGCCATGTGTACGAGTAGCGTAATCTAGGACAAAGCATCGTAAAAAGTTATCTTTTCCTTGTAGGCTCTGTAGTTGGAGTAAATTTCAAGGGGGTGGAATTTTTGTGATGGCTTGGACTTTGAGGGGGTTCATAGTAATGCCACATTGGGACACTGAGGCTGATATGTAGAGGTGATAATCGCAGTTATAGTCAGGTGGACTAATCAACGGGGCATTGGAGAGGGCTGCTTTAAGATTATCAAAAGTGGTTTGGGCATCTTCATCCCATTGGAATGGGTTATCATGACGAAGTAAGCGAAGGAAGCCATGTGTACAAGTAGTGTAATCTAGGACAAAGCGTCGTAAAAAGTTATCTTTGCCTTGTAGGCTCTGTAGTTGGCATAAATTTCGAGGGGGTGGAATTTTTGTGATGGCTTGGACTTTGAGGGGGTCCATAGTAATGCCACATTGGGACACTATGAACCCAAGGAGGCACCCAACAGTGATGCAAAATACGTACTTGAGGGGGTTCAAGAGGATGTTGTATTGATGACACCTTTGGAAGATGATTCGTAAATCATCGAGATGCGAAGTGCGTTTCTTGGATCGAGCTGTGAGGTCATCCAAGTATGTGAGAATGATATGAGCCAGATCATGAAAGATATATGTCATGGCCTATTGGAAATTGGCATCGACATTCTTGAGGCCAAATGGCATGACATGGTATGCAAAGGTGCCCCAAGGGGTAGTGAATGCGTTTTTGTACTAATCGACTAGGTGAATTTGGATTTGGTTGTAGCCAAAGAAACTGTCCATGAAGGACAAAGCCTCATGACCTGCACAATCATCTATAATTTGGTCGATGAAGTGCATTGGAAAGTTGTCTTTTGGACAAGCGTGATGGAGGTTGCAAAAGTCCGTACAGACACGGATAGTGCCCTATTTTTTGTTAACAGGGACAGGGTTAGAGAACCATGACATATAGGCAATGGGGTAGATGAAACCTACAACGCGTAATTTGTCAATCTCGGCTTTGATGGCTGCTACTTTGGATGGGTGTAGTGGTCGTTGTTTTTGGAAGACAGGTGTGATATTAGGCCAGGTGTCTATGCGATGTTTGACAATAGAGGGATCAAGGACAGGAATCCCTGTGTATGACCAGGAAAAAATGTCCTGGTATTCCTGGAAGAGGGCTTTGTAGGCGGTGATTTCCTTAGGAGAGTATGCAGTGCCAATGGTGATTTCCTCTATAATTCCAGATTTGATGGAAATATCTATTTTGATGGTTGGGGAAATATTGACCATATTTCCTTCTTCGAAAGCGTCAGAGGTAGGGATAGGGTTATTGAACCAATATATATGCTCTGATGGGAGAAAATATTTGGTTTCGACTGTGTATACGGGGTGTTGGTTAGGAGGCATGAAGGCTTCCTGTGAAAGAAACAGTGCTCTATGGTGGAGCGCATCCCATGGGCAATCAGGGGTAGTTAACTCCTCGAGGATATGTTCATCACAGTGAAACTATCATGAATATAGGGGATCGAGAGGAGTGACATCAGTTAATGTCACTGTGTCATTGTCTCCTGCTGATAAATAAGTAGGGGGATTGATGCAATGGGATTGCGATGGTTCGCTCGACATAAACCAAATATCAAGATATTGTGGGTTAAAAATGATAGATGGGCGTAAAATTTCCATAGGAAAATGAACTGGAGAATTGAGAGGATTTGGGGGTAAATCCTTGTATAAATCATCTAAGAACCATGGAGGAGTAGGGAGTGCTTCAAGATCAGGAGAATTAATATGAAGAACCTCTGGTGATGGAGTAGGGTTAATCACCGATTCTGCAGGGGGGGAGTAGGATTTTGAATCAGGGCCATTTGGCGTTGTCTATATTCAATGATCATAGGACATTGGTACATGAAATGATCTAATGATTCACAGAGAGAGCAAGGGCACCTCATACGTTCGTTGACTAAATTCATGACATAATGGATTTCCGTTACGTTGGTTGAGGATGATGCAAATGGACTGGGTTCTTACTAAAATATCTGGCGTACTGATGTTAGTGTCTGTCGGAATTGGGGTAGTGCTAGATAATGGTGTGTATAATGGCCATATTCTGAACAGATGGCGCAAGCAAATTTGATTCGCAGTCCTTTTCTACTTGTGTTAGGGGAGGTAGTGGCAATACTTGAAGAAGCAATGAGCGGTGATGGTGCTTGATTGAGTTGAATTAGATTGTGTAGCTCTGGTAGAGATGGGCATTTTTTGGTTGGGTGTCCATATTTCTCGCATAGTGCACAAGGAGGTTGGACACGTTGGGGTAGGGAGCGGTGAGCTATTTATTTTTTCATCTGCCCCCAGTTGTAGCAGTAGTATTAGTGAGTGGTGGTGCTGGTGGTGCGGTGGGAGTAGGTATTGGAATCTGCATCGGAATTCCTTCAGTTTGAGGAGGGAGGGATGGTTGAGGGACCATGGCTAGTGGATGTAGATACCATACCGGGATTTCCAACACCATATTGGGAAAGGTCAGTGTTGTTGCTACTTGGAAAGGTTGTACGCCCGGTGGAGGGTAAAAGAAGGGGATTTGAGTAAGAGATTGGGGGAGTGTCTCCCAAACTGGGATGTGGCCTTGAGGTAAGGTGGAATCAGGAATAGGTGAAGGTGGAGGGTTTTCAGGTAATTCCTGAGGAAGAAGTTCTGCGACTAGTGGGATGTCATATATAAGAGAGGCCTCATTGGGAGGGAGTGTATCTCAAATTTCAGTTTCATTGGATGAGACAACACATACTTGATTGGAAGGATGAGTGAGCGGTGGTGCGCCATGGTATGTCCCAAGCAAGGATGGGTCTTTGAAAATTCCAGGGCCTATCTCAATGAGTGGGTATGTATCGGGATTAGTGTGGACGAAGGGGAGGATATTATTGATGTTGGAAGAAGGGTTAGGCTCATAATGTGAAATTTGATCGATGGTAATGATCTTCCCATTATGGGGGAACATCATGGTTTGAAATGCAGAAGAAGAAGCAATTGCCTTCATAACATACATGTAGCTATGACCGAACAAGATATTGTAATCGATTGGGGCATCGATAACATCAATATCAATGAGAATGGTTTTTCCCCCGAGTTCTACAGGGACATTTTGGAAGAGCCCTTCGGGAGAAGATGGTCGTTCGTCATAAGATCTTAAGGTAATGGAATATGGTAGGAGTTCGGGGGAACCAAGTTTCTACCATACGAACTTGGACATAATGCATGTGGATGCACCTTCATCATTGATGCACTGATGAACTGTAATGTTCTGAATTTTCATGGGGATTTGAAAAGCGATAAGAGCGGGGAGGCGAGGTTCTCCGCTGTCGAGATCAAATGTGATGAGTCGGGTATCAACAGGGTCGACTTCCCCCAGGGCGTAAAGTAACGACTTCCGCTGAGTGGGACAAGTTTGAAGGACTTCTAATACTGACATGGCAGCCGCCCTAGCCTGAGGTTTGTGGATATTCCTATGTAATGGGATGCGAGGAATACAAAGGGGTGTGTCTATGTTAGGGTGGGGAATCATCAAAGGGGGTCTAGTTGAGACTGGAATTTCTTCTAAGCTGGTGGGAGCAGACTCAGTGGGTGTGATGTATTGATGATTGCATGTTTGTAGAAGGACTTCTTCATCACTAGTGAGGAGGATAGTATGATCTGCAGGATTTCTTGGATTGGGATATTGTCCCAACTGTGGTGGGGTAGGATGCATGTCCTGTTGGGTGTTCATCACCCCTTGGTGTAGAATGGGATTTTGGAGGACAGTTGGGGGTGGTTGCTGCACATATTATTGTGGGGCCGGTTGAGGGGCAGGCGGTGCTGGAGGATGTGGTCCATTCACAGAGTCTTTCATCTGTTTAAAGTCAGCGATTTTGGGGCAATGATGAGTATATTGACCAAAATCACCGCAAAGGGCACAAGGGAAGTTCGTTCAAAGGTTGTTGTTATTTTTCTCTTGGTGTTTGTTATTATTTCCCCCATGAGGGTTCTGGTTCCTTGGATTCTGGTTGCCCCCAATGGGTTGGTTTTGTTGAGGATGATTCCCTCCTTGCCATGGATTATTATTGTTCTGGTTTTTGCCTTCCTTTTTGGCATTATTCGAATGATGGGTCAGGTTGGCCATATTCAGTTGTTCAAAATTTTGATATTGTTGAATGGGATAGGGCTGAACAAAATTAACCCCAGCGTGTGGGTGTCCTTTTGGTGGAGCCATGGGTTGTGGGGGGCTAGGAAATGGAAAGTACGGATTATGTTGTGGCAATGATCCATAAGGTACATAGGAAGGTGTGGCACTTTCACTAGTGCTTAGGGTATAGGCTGAGGTAGAGGGAGTACCAGAACTGGGTTGGATAGGTGGGCTTATTGTGGGTGCCGACGGGGGTCCACTTATGGGTGGAGGCAAGGCAATAGGGTATGGCTGTTGATAAGGCAGAGGAGGATAATAAGGGATTCCTCTATATGTCGATGGATTTTGGGGTATGCCATACATGGCTGGTTATTGAGGCTGTGGGTTGTGGTGGATGGTGTTACCAATCAATCCGGTTGCTGAGTGAGACATCCCAGGTTTGTCTTGGCCAAATGGCATGGGTCTTGGGGCATCTAGGAGTAACATGTATAGGCATCCTGACTGGGCATAAATGAGTTCGAACTGTTGGGTCTTGCTAATGGCTTCTTCTTTAGACTGGGGGAAGGTGACGGCCACATCTTTGGCAAGGAGGGAAACAAGTGATTTGAGGAACCAATTGAGACATTATTGGGGGGTAGAGTCAGCTTTGCAAAGACTACGTCATCGACGCCAATCGTGAATGTGTTCAGCGATGTGTGTGGAGGAGGTTTGTTTGAAGTCTGAGAGTAGTTTGAGGCCATTGTCATGATGAATGGGTAGTTGAAAGAAGGTCAAAAATGCTTTGGCCAAGGATTCAAAGGTCGCATGGGACCCAGATTTTTCTTCTACATACCACTTGGCTGATGGGCCAGTGAGCATGCGTTGAAATAACCTCAATCAGATAGAATCATCCATGATGTTGTTTGAAGAACACCACAGGTGAAAGGTCATGATATGGTTGGCGGGATCGTCTCCTGCTTTTCCTTCAAACTTGGGGATATCTAAAGGGAGTTTGGTAGGCATTGCAGGCCATGTGGGGTTGTTCAATATAGGATCATTGGTGAGTTTAGTCAGATCTAGTATGTTTAGGGAAGCCAAATATGGCATATGAGGTGGTGGCGGAGGATTAATTCCAGCCATAGTGTGAGTGTTTTGGGTACTTGACCCTTGAAGGGGGCTAGGTAGGTTTGTACTTCCCCCTTGAGAAGAAGTTGGCCCCCCACTTTCGTGTAAAGGAGATTGAGTGGATGGTTGACCTTGGGAAGGGGACCCAAGTAAGGTGGAACCAAGCAAAGATGATCCCAAGACAGTGGCACTCACAGGGGTGTGAGAAGGTGGAGCCAATGAGTTGGAAAGACTAGGAAATCCCCCTAGAACAAGAGGGATATTTAGCAAGCATCTGGAATGATGGGGGTTCTGTGGGTCCCCTATGATGTCTAACTAGCTAAGTTGATGTGTGCGAATGGTGGTGAGAGAAATAAATAAACAAGAGCCTTTGCTGAAAATTTTGAACTTTAAATATATTTCCCAGTCAAATGTTATCAAAAGGGCATCATACATAAAGAAACTTGATAAAGAAGCATATATGTGGATAGGTGGATTTGGTCCACGTGGGAGAAAAAAGAAAACAAATGATCATGTCCTAAAAAGATGTAACGTACTTCCTCTCAAATACCACTGGACCTTCCAATAGCACTCAATAGTGGGGTTTCAAGCCACGAGAAGAGGAACTAGTGAAGGATGAAGTAATCAGTTATAATGAGCATTAGAGGGCACATATCCCAAAATAACTGGCGATATTTCCCAATAGCCACACAAAATCCGATCAAGGTGCAATTGCAGCCCACAATTGCCGCCTAGGTAGATGTACTAAAATTTGGTCACTAGGTACCTCGGTCAAAGTGTGGCATTTGGATTTTCAGCCTCAGAAATGGGTCATGGACTGGATCCCATCCAAGAGGTGGGTGCCTCAAGGGGGGATGCACAGAACACCTGAACCTTGGCCTTCAACCCTTCACGGGTATCTCCCTACCTTATGGTGTAGGAACACTTGACTTGGAGGATTTAAAAGTTCCCTATTTGTCAACTTCTATTGTTTTGATGATGTGAGAATGAGATAACAGGGAGTTATATGGATGCCTATCCCTGAGATCCTACCTAGACTAAAAAAAATTATTTTGACACCTCCTGTGGAGGAAAACTTAGTGAGTTTTTAGAAATATTTTAGGTGTGGTTGTTTGAGAGATTGGGGGTGTGAACCAACCTCGTTGAAATTAAGTGGGAGTGGATAGTCTCGTCAAGAAAAGGGTGGAGCGTTTTGGAATCCTAATGGATGAAAATTACTTCAACCTCCATGATTTCAAGAGAAGACTATGTGAGTGATTGGTGAACTTTGTGTGTGAACAAGTAAAAGTGTGTCAATTTTTTAATAATTTAGGTGTCACCTTGTTGCATGTGGACTTCGCTTGGTGCTTACAAGTCTTGACTACCTAAGTTACTATATGCCATTGGTACAACCTTGTGGAATTTTAAAGTCCCTAGGAAACTAACATGTGGACATGTTGGACCTTACTATTCCTTTAACTCCCTATTGTGATATATTCTAAGAAAGGTTTGAAACTATCCTAGATTGTGCACATGTGGGCATGTATGGGCCCATTACAAAACCTTTAAACTTCCCTAGTGATTTAATCTAAGAAATTAAATTTCAACACTATCCTATCTTTGTAGCAT
>JZKD02S0567468.1:875050-887057 GCA_000966675.3 Picea glauca | reverse complement strand
AATAAACTAAGAGGAGTCCCGAGGGGGTGTTGTCCTCTCCTAAAGATTTTGTCTTTTTAAGGGAGATGAAATTTTCCTTCAATCTCTTTCTCATTCTCAAGATCGCTTTTGGGCACAAGAGAAGAGCATATTCAATGATTGATATCCAATTTCTGGTCCTAATGCAAGTTTTATATGTGATGTAGAATGATTCCAACTTAACTTTAGTCAAAGCAAGCCATCCATGTGGAAAAAAATGAAAAACAACAAAGAGAAAAAGTAATGATTTTAACCCCTAAGTGCCTATGTTTTGACTAATCCTTTTATATGGAGAGGGAATGTAAGTGTGGTGCATATTACAATATGCATGGAATCAATTTTAAGAAGTCTATGGACCCTCCACAGATCACAAAAAGATTACAATGTGTATTTTTTTTGCACAGGTGCGCGGGTCTCGGAATAGAAAGAGGCACTTTGAGCACCAATGTGCGAACTGAAAGAGACTTATGGGCACATGTGTGTAGAAGGCATTGAGTAATATAGTGGTTTTGGTGCATGTGCACACGATGCGCGACTATGGGCCAATAAACCTGCGCACACCTATCACATGGCCATGAAGAAAATTCTGGATGAAATTCCTTCAACTCAGCTTTGAATTATGCTTCCTGTAGGTCGGCTTGGGCCAGTTATGTACCTGCAAGTTAAATAAACATAAAGAAGAGCTAAAATAACCCAAATGGGGTAGTAAATTGATACCTCTCCCTAGTGGAGTCGTCAATCTGTTGTGCCTCTTTTGTCACCTAAATGAGAAAAATAGAGGTGCTTACAAGCCCAATTGGGTTAGCTAGGAAAGACAACAGTGAATGCAAGAGTTAGAAACATAAAGCATGTAACATAAACAAAAGACTAAGATAAGAACAATAACAAAAGTTAAACTAGAGTGCATAAGGACATTAGAACAAGAAAGAAACAAGACTCATGCCACCAATGGAAAGAATTGTATTAGTGGAAATAAAACACTGAAGAGAAAGTGAGACTTTGGGTCCCCTCTTCCTCCAAGGGAGGGCTCTTGAACCCCCAAGATTGAGCTCTTCTTACAACTAGCAAACTTGAAAGAAATGGTGAAAGAATCCCAAGCTCATTCACTCAAGAGGTGATGTGAATAGCTCAAATGAAATGATTCTTGTATGCTCTTGACAAGGAAATAGGATTCTCCAAGAGAATATAGGTAGCATAACAATACAAATGAATTCCTTGAAGCTGTAGTGCACACATGGCCTCTTTTTATAGCATAAATTTGAGGTATTATTCAACCAAATTTTAGTGTGAACAAGGGGCTATTTAGGGCACCTTTAGGTCTTTGAACAGCCACCCATCTAGATTCAGCTGAGATTTGGATGTCAAATCAACTTGGAAGCTGAACCAGAAGTGGGTGGGAGGCCAACCAATATCATAAATGTGTCATTCTAAGGTGTGCACATCTTTTTGCGTCCACAGTCGTGCATCGTGTTAGAACCCTATATAATAGGGAATTAATGTTCTGAATAATATTTATCTATTTCAGGCTTATGTTTTTTTCATGACGCATGGCGAAGGCGGCTGAAAGCGCTCGACACTCACCAAGCAGAAAATGAGTACCTGCGCGCGAGCTTCAAAGCGAGTTCCGGTGCATTTTAGCAAAAAATGGTGGATTGGTTTGAAATGGTAAAATTTTAATTCTGGTGGACAAATGAAAATTTGGTTTGTTTGCCAAAAATTTGGTCCTTTTTAGCAAATTTGGCCCCTCAACCTTTATGTAGAGTTTGGCTTGTTTATCAAAATTTAAATATTTTGCCAAATATTTTTCAGCAAAAAGCTATAATGGCCTAGGGACAACCTCCGAATGCTCGAAACCAAGAGTCAGTGCCATTTCATACACCAAAAACCAACACACAAGCCAGCACCAACACCAAGCCCCAAAGCCCAAGCCTCGGGCTCACTTCATCGAAAGACTACATAACTATTGGCTCTTATAAGCACCTAAAGTTCAGTTCACCATGCGAATATGGGATATTGCCCACAGAAAGTAAAATATATATATATAAAACACAGCTCTTACCCTGTTCCAGATGTTCGAACTAGAGTCAAAGTGTCCAACGCAGAGGATCACGCATGCAGAGAAGGTTATGAGGTGTCCGAGGGATGTACCAGACCGCCTGCTCATCGATTCGACACAGCCATATACAAAATATGGGATGCACCAGATTCTTGAAATCAGAGGTCGATGAATATCTAAAAACACGCCAGCCAATGTCTATATTTATAATTGATTTGAAGCAGCGGGTGTTGCTTCCTCAACATGAAGCTCTATCTGCCAGAACACGATATAATGTTCCTTTAATTAATTCTCTGGTGCTCTATGTAGGAATGTAGGCCATTCAACAATTGCAGAGAAAAGCCACACCTCAATAGCGTGCAGTGCCAACAACACCTATAACTCATAGTGCCCCAACAGACATATTTTAGAGATTGATATTAGATCTAGATACAGAAGGTCGATACTTGTTTCTTAATGCAGTTGCCAATCAATTGCGGTACCCAAATAACCATACCCATTACTTTTCATGTGTGTTGCTCTATCTTTTTGCAGAAGCAAATCAGGAGATTATCCAAGAACATATAACAAACACCTTTATGCCACTATAAAGAGGTTATGTGAGTTGGAGTTTGGTGTTTGGAACCAGTATTGTTTGGCAGATCATGTCAAAAAATGCAAGCCTGAGTACATTGCTAATGTTATATTGAAAATAAATGCAAAGCTTGGTGGGAAGAACTCATTGTTGGTTGATGAGAAAAATAAATCGTCACAGTCATGTCCCATCTGCAGTCTGACAGATGCAGTTGAATTGACTTGTGGAACATTACTTGAAGAAAGAAAATGAGGAAACAGTTATACAGACAAAGCCCGAGGAGATGGAGATGTTTTTCTTTCAGCCTGATCTCTACAAGCATATTGAGTCTGAAAATCAAGCTTTTCGTGGGAATCTTTTGATTGCAATATTTTGGAATTTGCTAGCTTCACCGGTCTTAAAGTGTTTTATTTTTTGCAGAGGCATAGCAAAACCAAAGGTGGAGATTACCTCCAAAATTATTCAAGTGGACCAGTAAGTTTTAAACTGGAGGGATTCACATTTGGGTGGATTATTGAACAAAGTACAGGGATTTGACTGCTGATGCCCAACTTGATTTCACTGTTTGGGATGTTTCTTCTCTCAAGCAGGATGTGGTCATCGGTGGTTCTACCTTCTGTCTTTTCAACAGCAAGAAACAACTTAAAACAGGACAGCAAAAACTTAGGTTTTCGACAGGGAGAAAAGCAGATGGGTTGGTGCCTACTACTACACCTGGGGAGGTGCCTAAGTCAAAACGAGGAGACTGTAAGGAGATTGGCTACAGGGGATAATGGATCAGGGGACAAGCATAGTTCTTCTAAGCCATCCAGTGAGATGATTTCCTAAAAAAATGTAGATGATATCCCTTCTGCAAGAGATCTTATGATTCAGGTTGATACAAAGAACGATGCAATTTTGGTACCAATTTATGGTGTTATGATTCCTTTTCATGTAGCTACTATCAAGAGTGTTTCGAGCCAACAGGATGGAGGCATTTCTTATATAAGGATAATTCTCAATGTTCCAGGGACGGGTTTTAATGCAAACTACATGCCAACCACAAAATTTCCAAGCAGTATTTATGTGAAGGAAATTTATTTTTGGTCGAAGGATTCACGGCATGTCAACCAAGTTGTTCAGATGATCAAATCCCACAAACACTCTGTAGCATTGAAAGAATCCGAGAAAGCAGAAAGATCATTGTTTGAAGCATCGTTCAAATGCAACTGGTAGTCAAGGGCATGTGGCAATTTAATTTCATGAATGACAAATGGAAAATATCCCAGTTTTCCAGGCATAGATCGAACCAAATGGCAGACACAGTTTTCAGTTACAGGGAGGTGGCAGGAGGTTATAGCACCAATCCTCCAACTGGCATCCAATCTCAAACAACCTCCAGCATTCAACTAATTCTACATCTATCCGTTTTAATTCCATTAGAGTGGATTCGCCAACAAACCTAAAAAAACTCCATATATTCAAACAACAGTTGTCAAATCGATTTTTTTTTGGATTTGTTGTTTCGTTTGTTTTAAAAAACAGTCCACAGGTGTCAATTGTTGTAACTGCTTTTCTATTTTTAGAAAGCAGAGAGGTGGAGCTCGAGTCTTGAAAGGATAGGGGGTTTGCTTATTATTTATAAAGATGTGAAAAACAGAGAAGGGGTTCGACTGGGGCTGAGTGAGAGAGGTTTTGACCTGTGAGAGAGGGTTCCACATGGAGTTTTTTTATTTTCTTTGCTGAACTAGGATCCTGGCTTTTTCAGGAGTATTTTTGTAATCTTTAAGATGATCAATCAGTAATGGGCATGTTTTCTTTTACAGGATTCTTGTGTGGAGATATTGGTGGAGTTTGTTCTCTGTTAAATTAATTTTACTGTCATCTTTCTCTTGTTTCAGTTCTTATTGTTAGAAGAAAGTAAACAAAGAAGAATTTATTGGCAAATACTCTGCATCTGTCCTTTTGACAATCTTTATGTTATTCATCTAAAGAGCTCAGTCAAGGAATTCTTAGCTGCTCCTTTGCTAGGCTTTTTCCTCCCCTATTTTTTCCTCAAATCGACACCATCAAAACTTAATTCGATCGAATATTTCTGCTACCTTTCCCTTTGTAAGAACTTTGTCAAGATATGAGAATTCAAACACATATTCAAGTGCCGACCCCATTTGCCCAATGGACCTCCTTGCTGTCACAAACTAACCATTTAAAAATCACAAACCCCATACTTTCATAGCTAGCCTAAAATCCATCCCTTACAAACCAAGTTAAATCTAAAGGAGATATCTCTCTCCGAGTCTTGGAGGGCTAGATCCAAGACTCCAGGTGGTTCGAGGTTACCTCTGTGATTGCCTCAAAAGCCTTAGGCAAATTACAGAGCGCTAACAGTTTTGGTGAATCCACTGGGGAGCTTCTCCAGAGGTGCACTTCAAAATTCAGATTTGACTTCTGATGGTGAACAGAAGCCAAACACAGGAAGGTTGTACCATTCACCTGGCGACTCCATTGTTCAAGATCCCGAGCTTCAAAGATCGCAAGCGACTTCACTGCTGAAGAATCCAGATTTCAAAGCCTTGATGATGCTCCAAGATGACAGGGTATGTGGCAAATCCTATATCTTGTGAAGCCATAGAAGAATTCAGGGGTAAGTTAGCAGAATTTCACATTGACGAAGACTTTTTAACAACTGTGTTTCGTGTTTTGGAATCGAGAAAATTTTCTCTTAAAAGTAAAATCTGTTGTCTTGAGCTAGTTGTCGAAAAGTTCAAAAATGATATTGAACTTTTGGATTCTCAAATTCAGTCCTACAATTTCCTAGATCTCAAAGAATGCTTGGAAAATCTTCCTTCTCCAAAGCAAGAGGAAATCGTACGTTCTTTTGATTTGCAGATTGAGGGTGATTATGTTTTAAAGTATAAGGCTGAAGTTGTAGATGCATGGTTTGATTTTGAGGATGAAACTGATCTACTAGTCATAGAAGATCTAGGAACAAATATCATGCATCATGTTTTAATTGATCCTATAGCGGATTACATGGAGGTTCATGCTAGTTTGAATTTTCAGACATGTATTCTCTATAACGACCAAATATGCCACCAGTTGCCAGTACATATTTCAGCCTTGATTTTCATCAAACACGATGAGGAAACCCAATCTTGGGATCAACTACTTGACTGGCTCCATTGGCATTTCTGTATTACCTGATTCAACAAAATTATGAGGTAGATTAGGGTAGATAGGAATGCGCCAATAATCTCAACATGATGAACACTTTTCTTTTTATCCCTTCATAGTTTTGTTTTCAGTTTACAGTCTGGGGGCAGCCCAATGATTAGCTAGTCGGCAAAATTCAGAGTTCGGCGGTTCTAGACATCTCCTTTGAAGCTATCTTCCCCAGGTGGAGCCTATGTTAGAACCCTATATAATAGGGAATCAGTGTTCTGAATAATATTTATCTATTTTAGGCTTATGCTTTTTTCATGACGCATGGCAAAGGCGGCTGAAAGCGCTTGACACTCACCAAGCGGAAAATGAGTACCTGCGTGCGAGCTTCAAAGCGAGTTTCGGTGCATTTTAGCAAAAAATGGTGGATTGGTTTGAAATGGTAAAAGTTTAATTTTGGTGGACAAATGAAAATTTGGTTTGTTTGCTAAAAATTTGGTCCTTTTTAGCAAATTTGGCCCCTTGGCCTTTATGCAAAGTTTGTCTTGTTTATCAAAATTTAAATATTTTGCCAAATATTTTTCAGCAAAAAGCTATAGTTGCCTAGGGCCAACCTCCGACTGCTCGAAACCAAGAGTCAGCGCCATTTCAGACACCAACAACCAACACACAAGCCATCACCAACACCAAACCCCAAAGCCCAAGCCTCGGGCTCACTTCATCGAAAGACTACATAACTGTTGGCTCTTATAAGCACCTAAAGTTCAGTTCACCACGCGAATGTGGGATATTGCCCACAGAAAGTAAAAAAGAATATATAAAACGCAGCTCTTACCCCGTGCCAGATGTTCAAACCATAGTCAAGGTGTCCAACACAGAGGAGCACGCATGCAGAGAAGGTTATGAGGTGTCCAAGGGATGTACCAGACCGCCTGCTCATCTATTCGACACAGCCATATACAGAAGATGGGATGCACCAGATTATTGAAATCAGAGGTCGATGAATATCTAAAAACATGCCAGCCAATGTCTATATTTATAATTGATTTGAAGCAGTGGGTGTTGCTTCCTCAACATGAAGCTCTATTTGTCGTAACACGATATAATGTTCCTTTAATTAATTCTCTGGTTCTCTATGTAGGAATGCAGGCCATTCAACAATTGCAGAGCAAAACCACACCTCAACAGCGTGCAGTGCCAACAACACCTATAACTCATAGTGCCCCAATGGACATATTTCATAGATTGATATTAGATCTGGATACAGAAGGTCGATACTTGTTTCTTAATGTAGTTGCCAATCAATTGCGGTACCCAAATAACCATACCCATTACTTTTCATGTGTGTTGCTCTATCGTTTTGTAGAAGCAAATCATGAGATTATCCAAGAACAGATAACAAACACCTTTATGCTACTGTAAAGAGGTTATGTGAGTTGGAGTTTGGTGTTTGGAACCAGTATTGCTTGGCAGATCATGTCAAAAAATGCAAGCCTGAGTACATTGCTAATGTTATATTGAAAATAAATGCAAAGCTTGGTGGGCAGAACTCATTGTTGGTTGATGAGAAAAAGAAATTGTCACAGTCATGTCTGATCTACAGTCCGACCGATGCAGTTGAATCGACTTGTGGAACATTACTTGAATAAAGAAAATGAGGAAATAGTTATACAGACAAAGCCCGAGGAGATGGAGATGTTTTTCTTTCAGCCTGATCTTTACAAGCATATTGAGTCTGAAAATCAAGCTGTTCGTGGGAATATTTTGATTGCAATATTTTGGAATTTGCTGGCTTCACTAGTCTTAAAGTGCTTTATTTTTTGCAGAGGCATAGAAAAACCAGAGGTGGAGATTACCTCCAAAATTATTCAAGTGGACCAGTAAGTTTTAAACTGGAGGGATTCACATTTGGGTGGATTATTGAACAAAGTACAGGGATTTGACTACTGATGCCCAACTTGCTTTCACTGTTTGGGATGTTTCTTCTCTCAAGCAGGATGTGGTCATCGATGGTGCTACCTTCTATCTTTTCAACAGCAAGAAACAACTTAAAATAGGACAGCAAAAACTTAGGTTTTGGCCAGGGAGAAAAGCAGATGGGTCGGTGCCTACTACTACACCTGGGGAGGTGCCTAAGTCAGAACGAGGAGACTGAAAGGAGATTGGCTACAGGGGGTAATGGTTCAGGGGACAAGCATAGTTATTCTAAGCCATCCAGTGAGATGATTGGCTACAAAAATGTAGATGATATCCCTTCTACAAGAGATCTTATGATTCAGGTTGATACAAAGAACGATGCAGTTTTGGTACCAATTTATGGTGTTATGATTCCTTTTCATGTAGCTACTATCAAGAGTGTTTTGAGCCAATGGGATGGAGGCATTTCTTATATAAGGATAATTCTCAATGTTCCAGGGACAGGTTTTAATGCAAACTACATGCCAACCACAAAATTTCCAAGCAGCATTTATGTGAAGGAAATTTCTTTTTGGTCGAAGGATTCACGGCATGTCAACCAGGTTGTTCAGATGATCAAATCCCACAAACGCTCTGTAGCATTGAAAGAATATGAGAAAGAAGAAAGATCATTGTTTGAAGCATCGTTCAAATGCAACTGGAAGTCAAGGGCATGTGGCAATTTAATTTTATGAATGACAAATGGAAAATATCCCAGTTTTTCAGGCATAGATCGAACCAAATGGCAGACACAGTTTTCAGTTACAGGGAGGTGGTAGGAGGTTATAGCACCGATCCTCCAACTGGCAGCCAGTCTCAAACAACCTCCAGCATTCAACTGATTTTTCATCTATCTGTTTTAATGCCGTTAGAGTGGATTCGCCAACAAACCTCAACAAACTCCAGATGTTCAAACAAAAGTTGTCAAATCGATTTTTTTTTGGATTTGTTGTTTAATTTGTTTTAAAAAATAGTCCACGGGTGTCAATTGTTGTAACTTCTTTTCTATTTTTAGAAAGCAGAGAGGTAGAGCTCGATTCTTGAAAGGTTGGGGGGTTTGTTTATTATTTATAGAGATGTTAAAAATAGAGAAGGGGTTCGACTGGGGCTGAGTGAGAGAGGTTTCGACCTGTGTGAGAGGGTTCCACATGAAGTTTTTTGATTTTCTTTGCTGAACTAGGATCCTAGCTTTTTTAGGAGTATTTTTGTAATCTTTAAGATGATCAATCAGTAATGGGCATGTTTTCTTTTACAGGATTCTTGTGTGGAGATATTGGTGGAGTTTTTTCTCTGTTAAATTAATTTTACTGTCATCTTTCTCTTGTTTCAGTTCTTATTGTCAGAAGAAAGTAAACAGAGAAGAATTTATTGGAAAATACTCTGCATCTGTCCTTTTGACAATCTTTATGTTATTCATCTAAAGAGCTCGGTCAAGGAATTCTTAGCTGCTCCTTTGCTAGGATTTTTCCTCCCCTATTTTTTCCTCAAATCGACACCATCAAAACTTAATTTGATCCAATATTTATGCTACCTTGCCCTGTGTAAGAACTTTGTCCAGATCTGAGAAGTCAAACAAAATATTCAAGTGCTGACCCCGTTTGCCCAATGGCCCTCCTTGCTGTCCCAAACTAACCATTTAAAAATCAGAAACCCCATACTTTCATAGCTAGCCTAACATCCATCCCTTACAAACCAAGTTAAATATAAAGGAGAGATCCCTCTCCGAGTCTTGGAGGGCTAGATCCAAGACTCCAAGCGGTTCGAGGTTACCTCTGTGATTGCCTTAGCAGCCTTAGGCAAATTACAGAGTGCTAACACATTGGGCGCATGTGCACTTTTACGGCATTTTCGATTGGTGCACGTGCACGCGTTTCCTGTATATCCTTAGCACATGCTAATTTTATAATTGGTTGTATAGTTTTTGACCTTTTGGAAATGCATTTTTGGTCATTTTTGGTCCATGGATGAACTAATAACTGTTTGAAGATGCTAGATTCCTATAACCATTTGCGGATGAAATTTTAGTGATAACAGTGTCCTCCCGTTATTCCTTCATGTGATTCTATCAGTATCCTAGGCCTCTCATGTTCTAGCGTGCATATTCTCAATATGTTTCCTACCCCCATTTTATATAAGTGACCGAAGATCAACTGGTAGTCGGTTGCTCGGAAAACCATATTTTTTCTCTGTGTGGTGTTAAATTCCTATGGCACAGTCCCTATACTTAAATACTCAATATTGTCAGCAAAATAATCATCTGCAATCTAAAATGAAAATAATTGCATGTCATGGAAGATATCCTATAAGTTTGTAGGATCCTTTCCATTGGTGACCCTTGACAAGTGATCAGGACCTACATTCAACTTCCCTATTTTAACTATGACTTCAAAGTCAAATTCTTGAAACAACAGTAACCATTGACAGAGTCTCCCCCCCAACACTGGCTTGATGACTAGGTACTGGGTTGAATGATTTGTGAACATCTTGAAATGTTTTCCAAGTAGGTAATTTCTGAACTTCTTAAGCGAGTAGACCATAACTAGGCCTTCCCTCTCTATAGTGTTGTAGTTCTGCTCCGATTTTGATCGTTTTTTGCTAGCAAATGCTATAGAATGATCCAATTCTCCTGCTCCTAGTTGCACCAAACTATCTCCCAAGGATATGGCTGATGCATCTACGTGTACATGGAATGTCTTCTCTCAGTATGGAAAGACTAAGATGGGTGTTGTGACTATCTTCTCCTTCAGGGTGTCCAATCTGCGCTAATAGTCCTTGTAATGTCCCCACTTTGGGACATCATCACAGCGCATAGATTTATGATGACCAGAGTAGCCAAATGGATGTTATAGGAAGTACAGGGGTATCTGAGAGGCATTGTGGGGTCCAACTTGCATTGATGATCATATTCCATCATTATGAGCCATTCCTCACAGGTTGGCTTTGGTTTCGTTGCATTCCGACGATTTCCAGGATTTTGACTATTTTGAGCTATAAGTCAATGGAATTCACTGAAGAGGTCATTTTGGGCACATTACTTGGAGGAACCTCTCAGTGTAATAGCTCTTTGGAATCGGGAGGAGAAACACTACAGGATGGGATGGCTAGAAGTGACTTTCAGTGCCAAGGGAAGCCACAAGGAGAGATAAGGATCTTTTTAAAGGTAAAAAGGTTAATTAATTAATTAAAGTGATTTAACTAATTAAATAAATATTAATAAAATGAAAGTCACTTTGGAGGGACAAGGTGAGCCAAAAAATATAAAGGAAAGGCAAGGGCCTCTTCTCATGGATTCATGTATGTTTATCAATTTGATATTTGGCTTTAGCTAGTGAGCCCATCTCTTGGGGGTTTTGAGGGTTTTGACTTAACAAACCCTAGAGGACAATTCGGTGGTGAAAGATTCCACCTAGATTGTCCCAAGCTTGGTCTCAGAGATGCAATACTCTCCCACACCATTCTAGTCAGATCCACATCAGTGCAGGAGGTTCTACACAGCCACAGGCACAAGAAGAGGAGGAGGGTGCATCATTGGGGGTTTCCAGCAAGGGGGGCGCACCATCCTTGGAGAGAGATTCGTTGTAGGAGGTTGGTAGGGCCGTTGAGGATTCTATCACTTAGGTTTTCATTACAGGGCCTTGGACATCAGATCTAGTGCTTTCTGAGATAGTTTTATGGCTCAGATTATTTCTTGAGCAGTGGGGCGAATTGAAGTGAAGGAGGGAATTTTTGAGATCCAGATCTAGTTCGTTTGGAGAGGTTACACTTCAGATTTGACCCTGAGACTTCACCTAGTGACTTGCAGTGTCCCGATCTATATTTCTGGAGAGTTTCAGATCATTTGGAGGCCTCCTTCAGTAGGGCCAAATTATCTAGGGCTTCAGTCACCTAGTGGGGCACACCATTTAGTGGGGGATTTCAGATCTACAGATATTGAGAGGGATCTTGGAGATTCGGGCACCTAGGTTGTTCTTACCATCACCCGATCTATCAGTTGGCATATTTCTTGGGGTGATTGGACACTTTTGGGAGCAAGGATGAATTATTGAGGGTTTCAGCCTTCTATTGGAGCATGGCATTCTTCAGCTGGAGAGTTTGGCATTCAGATCTGCTGTATTGATTTTCATTTCTTATTCAGCCTTTGGAGGCATATTTTGTATTAGCGGGAGCATTTTTTAGCAACTCTTATCTATTGTCTATCTTCTTGGCCATCTGTTGAGCATTCCAGATCGGCATCTTCATTGTAGCAGGTTTCTCTATTTTAT
>JZKD02S0567468.1:844334-861464 GCA_000966675.3 Picea glauca | reverse complement strand
GTTCTTCTTCCTTCTCTCTTCAGGAACTTAGGCCACTGTGACCCCTCTAAAGGCAATAGATAGGTTTACATCATTAACGATCATAGGGATGACGAAAATAATGTGTAACACTCTGTCTAATAGGTATTGACTCTGGTTTGAGAGGGATATTCATCTCTCCAATTTCTCCTACAATACCCTTCATTTCTATGAAGGTCGTTGGGAACAAGTCATTGTACTCACGTAGTAAATCCGTTATCCTTTCCACTATTTGCTCGTCCCAGTAGTCCCCAATGTTGTCCATTTTGGGATTCTCAACTATCCCAATGTTGAATTTTTTCACCTTGATCGACGCAACAATTACTTTTGATTCTAGGGGTGGACCTTCCACTTCTCTTTCGCCTTCAACTTCCTCGATTTGAATATCACGCGGGTCGTCTTCATCTGGTCCTTCTTCCTGCACATGGTAGCATGAAAACAGTTATTTCACTATCTATTTGTTCTTTTGTTGTTCTTTTGTTATGAGTTCAACTTCAGGTTCCTTAATGAATATCACCCCTCTTATTTGTTTAATTGATGTATCTATGTTCGGGTTCTCATGCTCAAATGATAAAGTGGCTGTAAAGTTCTATTGTATAGTTGTCCAGCTCATAGTTCCTTTGCGTAGTTCCTGGTCCATGTACCAGTTTACTGGGATTCCCTCTAATGTGTGTAAAAAAGGATGAGGCCATTCCTCTAGGGGTGTCATTTTCCATAGCTCTATGCACTTCTCCAAGTATTCCGTTGGTTCCCCTTATCCATTGTATTTATGAGTTGTGCTCCTCTTTTGTTCTGCGCCAAATATGATGCACAATAGTCTTTTGCATTGGTACTAGTCCTTGATTGTTTATTTGTGTGTGCCCCACCATAATGCAGGTGTTTCCTTAAGTGCGATGTCGGGAGCCAACAATATCTGACTATCTGATACTTCCTCCTCGTATCTCGTTAGGAATTCTTCCAAGTCGTGTATTCCATGGAAACTTGGAGGTTCTCTGATTTCTATCCCAACCCACCTTACTGCGCAGTCTATTCATGCACATCTTCTAGTTGAGACCTCATGTAGGCATTGCTGCCAATTCTCTAGACCCATGTCTGAGTCGGAAGCACATGATGTGATACTTCTCCATCTAAGTACACCATCGATAGTTGGATTGATGTAATATTCAGTGTGTGTGGTGGTTCAATACATCTGGTTAATTTATTCCAGGTCTAAACATGTTGGTTCCACAAATCTTTCGTCTTTTGATGGATCTAGAGGTGTGATAACCCTGTATTTGTCTGACTCAAATATCATCCTCCTGGTCGTCAAGTTGATTATCGCATGATTTTCAAATTCCCAATACAATCCCAGTAATTCTAGATATGGTGTTGTGCCATCCATGATTTCGATCACTTCGAAGTCTGCCATAGTGCGCACTCCGTCCATATCTACTGTCACTCCTTTCAGCCTCCCTATTGGCAGAACTCTATGTTGGTTTTCTAACTTCAGTTGGACTGGTGAGTAGCCTAAGGTAGGTTCTCCCATGCATTTCCATGTCTTTTTGTGTAATACATTCAATTCAGATCCCAGATCTAATATCACATCACCCATGTTAAAATCTTCGATGTTGGAATTCAATCTAAACTCTCTGCTGGTTCTCCTTATGGAATGGAGGTGATTGACTATCCTTTGTTCTAACTTTCTCTTAGAGTTTGTGGTACATCTATCTAATAGGTTCTGTAATACTAAAACATATGATGGATCCTTAAATACTTGAATATAGGATTGTAGGAAAGTTTTAATACAACTTACTTGGTTTCCCCGATGGACTTCACTGGTATGGTCCAATGCTGACAACATTTCATATGTTGGGATGTAGTGATTATGCTGCACGGTAGATGTAGATGCAACATTATGCTTGAGAAATTCTTGTCTGGCCTCCTTAAAGGTCTCCTTCTCCTTTCCTGTATCAAATTGCTTGGGTAGCTTGGTGTTCTTCTTAATCCACTGGTACTATACTGGTTCTTGTTTGGATGCATATTCTCCTGTTTTATCACCTTCACGTGTCACTATTTTTATGTTTCTTCCTTCATCCCTCGCTTCTGATGAAATCCACTAAAAATTCTAATTGTTCTAATTCCTCTTTTCCTGGATATTTACTAATAGCGTTGGACATTCTTCCATGTCATGATTCGATGTGCGACAATACATACAAGTCGTTGGTGGAAGTGGACATTCTCTTCCAAAGTGTCCTAGTTGTTGGAAGTTATGGCACACTACTGGGCCTCTTCCACCTCCTATGTACCCAGATTGATCTCCGCGTAGTGTATTGTATTGAGGTACCTGATTATACTACGCAGGGTTATACTACAATTGCGCAATGTTATACTATTGCGGCTGCATGTTGTTATATTGTTGCGGCGTAGTATTATATCGTGGTGGTGCCTGATTAAATTGTGGTGGAGCTTGCCCTGTCATCATTTCGTCTTGCACCTTATATGTGTTTAATGTCCTTTTCCCTCATCAGATCCATTGTTCTGCAGTCTTTGTCATCGTTCCCTACTGATTTTCAAAAAGTGCAGTATGCATTCTTTGGTACTGTCTGGTATTTCTGCATCATAGGACAATGATATGGATCATGCCCATGCATCTTGCAAATTTCACACCAGGGTCCTCCTGTTGGCAAAGGGTTTGGCATCCTTATTGCCATATATTGCATGAATGTTGGAAATTCGTTCTTATGGTGCCCTTTTGTTCTACATGTGGTACACCAAACAACTTTTTGCTTGTCCTTTCCCTTATTCTAACTGAGTTGAAAGGTAAGATTCTTCATATCCTCCTTCAACTCCTCTATAGATGGATCTGTCTTGTGGTACTGATTCTCCTCCATTTGTAAGGCTTCCTGAAGAGCCTCTGCTTGAGATTGGAATTTATGTTGCCTGAGTGGGTATTTCAGGTGCAGTAACAAAGAATTCACAAATAGATGCCTATGATGCATATCTGTCATGGCATACCTCAACTTCCCTTTCAAACGTTTAAATCGCTTGTCAATTTCCCAAACAGATTCTCTTGGTTTCTATCAGATTTATATCATCTCATTCATGTATTGATCCTCATATCTCAGCTTTTGGAACTCATTAATTAGTAACTTATTAATGTTTGTCAGTGTCCTTTTTGTCCCAGGTGCACTATTTACGTTCAGACTCATGTACCAGTCTAGTGCGTGGTCTCTTAGCGTAATGGCTAGATGCGCAAGTTTAGTGTCTTAATCAATGATATGTTTTTCTTCCCAGATACTTGCATAAATGAACAAGTGTTTCTCAAGGTCTTCTGCTTCCTCGCCTCAAAATTCTGGTAACTGAATTGTGGGATCATGTCCTTCCATTGCAAACTATGTTGGACTATTACTTCTACGCAGTGTAGGCCCTTGACTAATATTTCTTGAACTATCTCCCCTAGTTGTTGTTCCTTGTGTGGATGTACTTCATGTTGTCCTCCTTCTCCCAAAGCTCGGTTTTCTAAATAGTGGTGTTCCTGTTGGTGTATTAGTTGCACATGGGTTCATGGGCTCCACATTGACATTAACATGGATAGGATTGATGCCTTCTATTTCTGATCTTGGACCTCTTGTCTTCCTCTCATATGTTGCGTGCAAGATTTCCTCAATCTCTTCAACAACCCAAAGATCCTCTACCTCTTCTTCATCACTTGTCAAGACTTCCCTCGTGGCTACAACTCTCTTCTTGGTGTTCACCTTATATTGGTAGGGTACTCCACTGCACGTCTTTCCAGTTGTCACCATGATTCGCTTGATCTGTTCGTCATCCATCATGATTGGGTCCAAGGCTTCCTCCTTCTTTCCTTTATCCACTTCTCCTTCCATTTCTCCTTTTTCTATTAGTGCTTTCTCCCTTCCCCCATGCACGCAGGGAAGTTTAGCTGTATGATTCCATTTTCATTACACATTTTTAATAGAGAAAATTATTAATAGAAGTATACAATGATCTAATATACCTTCCTCGAGGGCCACATAGAAACTCTTGCTCCGCTACATTGTATGACTTCATTGTATCGATTACAAATTCTGTTATTAATCCTACTACAATGTTTTCAAGCCAAAATTCTACTGCGCGAGTGAATTTGTTGTTCACCTACCGTAACTATGTGATCTGAATTGAAGTCCACTCTAACTTTCGGATCCAATTTGTTGTGTGGTTATCCTTCAAACTCAATATCCATTCATGCAATAAGTGTGGAAAATCACAGAAAAAAACTTTGTGTAGATTAGTAAACACATATTTCTCAAGATATTTGTGCGGTGTTACTCTAGGGTTTCTGCTATCTTTCTGTGCAAAATCGAGCTCCTTTGTCTTTAGCCATCTTTCGATCTATGCTTTTGTGGGATTCCATGGTCTCAACATCCCCTTCTAGTGGCACATTTTTTTATCTTTTTGTCGCTCGATTCGGTATTCTTTTGACCCACCTTCTGCAGATCTTACATTCTTTTGACAGATCTTCAACAAAACACACATTCTTTTACCAGATCTTCAACAGATCCCATCCACTCAATCCTATGTTGTTCCAACCGAAAACATAACCATTTGTTGGTTTCTTATCTAAGCTATTATTTTAACATGATTGACGTAGGTTCATGCTTTCTAGGGTTCCAACAAAGCCTCTAAAACTATCGGCCCTCCTGGTAAATCAGAATGCAACGCAGTACACAGAGTGCATTGCACAGTCTCACCCAAGATAGTCATAATGGGTGACTGCAATACTCAAGTGCTTGCAGTCTAGGATTAAGTGGGGATCTGTCAGTGCGTGTTGTGGATTATATTTATTTTATTAAGCAATATTATGTCATTCATCGATCTTAGTTATCCTAATGTTCCTTATGCATGCATGCAAATCCAAAGATCTAACTATTTCAACAAAGCATTTATATGAGATTTAACCATTAACAACAAATATACAACCAACAATAATTCCACACAACACATGAGTTACCATGGTTTGCCCCCTCCTGGGCTACATCCACAAATATTTGGTTCTAAGGCTATTTTATTATAGGTTTTTCATGCATGGTGTCGCACACACTACAACTTTTTTCATACATCCATCAATAGACTCCACGACCTTTACAAGGTTGACTAGATCACACCAGGCTCCTAATCCTATGATCTAACCCTTAATGTTGAGTTCATTTTCCCTCCCATAGCTCAATATCTTACAAAAATGTATCAGATCATACCAGTGTCACATACCTGTTACTCTATCTCATGCAAGTAACTCATAACAATCATCAAAGAGACTGAACCCCCTCCTAAACCTCATAAGTGTCTATTTATGTCTATTCTTGGCTCATCAGTAATTACATTCTCTTACCAAAACCCTAATCTAATTAGGTCTTATTGCATGCTGGCCTTGCATTCTTTTCTCCTCTGCATAAGCGCTTTCTTCTGCTGCTTTTCTTCCAGTTGTATTTCTTTCCCTTCTTCTTTCATGCGTGCCTCGCATGCTTTTCCTCCAACTGTCTGGCCTTCGCATCATTCTTTTTTCCCCAAAATGGGCCTATGCCCAACAGGTACATTTTGGGATCCCACAAACCATTATCTCATACCTTGATAGTCGGTTCCTCATCTCATTCTGGTTGAGCCTTTGGTCATTGCTGGATACCAAGCTCACCAAATCCACTGCCTTCCACCCCCAGAAAGATGGCCAAACTGAGGTCATCAATTAGATGGTTGTACATATCCTGCGCATGTATAATTCAAAACACCCTCACACATGGGATGAGAGTCTTCCCTATGTCCAACATATCTACAACTGAGCTCGACATAGCTCAACTGGCCATAACCCCTTTCAGGTGGGGTTAGGATGGGCCCCATGGATGTTGTACTACCCATGGCGACCACCTCAGTTGACTTGTCCCTTGATCCACCAGAAAATGAAAAAGCCACCCATTTCATTGAGTGGATCCATCACATCCGCCAACAGGTTCAAGATATTCTACAGAAGTCTAATGCCAACTACAAGCAACACCATGATCAACATCGAGAGCCACATAAGTTTCAAGTGGGCAACAAAGTTTGGTTGCATTTGCAGAAAGAATGCTTTACAGGGCCCCATTGGAAGCTTCACCCACTCTGTTATAGGTCATACACCATAACTAAGGCTATGGGTGACAATGATTTTGAGCTCAACATTTCCCCCTTCCTTGGTTTGCATCCAGTCTTCAACATGGATCTCCTTCGGCCATATTTCCCACCATTATTGGACACCTCAGAGATAATAGAGAAGTTGACACCAACAGAGCTCAACCCTGACTTCATGCAATAGGAATACAGTGATAATATTGTGGACACACAGATCAAGGGTACTCGACAACAAAGGATCCAACTTTATCGAGTCGTCAAAGCAGGGCAACTCCTACACCAAGGAAAGTGGCTCACTCGAGGCCAACTTCAACAGAAATTTATTCATCTTATGGGGGAACTCAATGAATGTATACCATTTCCTCCTAAGGAGGGAGGATTGATCCAGGTGGATTTTGGTGGCCACCCACCTATTCCATTGGCTCGAAAAACAATTTTCCACCTTGGCAGTTTTTGACAGTTTTTCGGGTTCCAAACTTCTAAGGCCATTTTGAGGCCCTAAATGACGTATTTTGGGAATTTGGGGCCCATAAGACTGCTAAATTCAATACCATGGGTTAGTCAAAAACTTTTCTTCTCAGTTAGACCTTTCCAATGGGCTATCATGCACCTAAAATGGAGATCATATGCAAAAGTTACGACCCCAGAAAGTTGATGTACTAACTTAGCCAAACAGGACCCACATGACTTTTGGCACTTCATCTCCTAGGGTTAGGTTTTTGGATGTCTAGGGTTTTTTACATTCATTTTTATGGTAAAATTCCTTCAAAGCCTCATTGTAACCATATTCTTGCAAATGAGCACAACCGTCACATCTCTTCTCAGAGATAAGCCGCCACCATTCCAACAAGCTTGTTTTCCACTGCATTTTACAGTTTCATCTTATTTCCTTATTGAATAGAAAACCAATTTTATTGTATCTCTATTATTTTTTGTTGAGAATATTTTAATAATATGTATTCATTTCATTCTTCTCATAAAATCCAGATCATTTGTATCAGAGCAGTCTACTCCTTGTCATTTTAATGCATGTCCCCAATGAGGTCAGGGTACAAAGAATTGGGTCTCGAGACTGTTTCTCTTGAGGAAAAAATCTCTTGCATGCCCAAGATACCTCTCATGGAAGGAGAAAACAAAGATGATGGGACATGATATCCTTTCAAAATGTTGATTGAGGAATCCCTCATGCAACAAATGAATGAGATGATGGATAGTTTCACACAAATCCTTCGGTGGCTACCAATAGGCGACGCATCTTCCTCGAGCGGAGGCGCCACCCCCTTCAAGGTAGAAATCAACTTTGATATTCCTATATTTGAAGGTCAGATAGACACAGATGTTGTAGACAATTCGTTGAATCTACTAGAAGGGTATTTTTCTGTCCATAACTTTTCAAATAGAGAAAAGATTACTTTTGTGCTCCTCAAAGCCTTACCCCATGTCAAATATTGGTGGGAAAATTTCTGTGAGCAAAAGGAAACAGAGGAACCCTCATTATTTACAGTCATGGACACCTGGGAATCCTTAGGGGATGTCATTAAGGAACAATACTACCTTTTTAGAAGTTATGATGACTTGTATACCAAATGAACCACGCTGCTCCAAGAAAGAGACCAAGCAGTGCCAGAGTTCACAAATATCTTCCATACCTTGCGCACCAAGCTGGGTATCAAAGATTCAGAGTGACATCAAGTGATAAAGTATCGCGGTGTTTTTCATAGATACATCTAGACTGAAATGGAAATTTTGGACATATCTTCCTTGGGCGCAGCCTACCAATATGCTGTGAAAATCAAGCAGAAGCTCAAAAAAAAGACGTGACAATTTGGGCCTAGGAACCCCTCACAGCAAAATCCAGGAAAGGGAGGCCCCAAACCACAGAACAAAGTACATAGCAAAGATGGAGAGTATCAGGAAAAAAGTTCCAAACCATAAGCAAAGAAGGACACTGGAAATACAAACAAAGATATTGGGAAGCAATGTGACTTCCATAAGAGCCCTTGGAATAACACTGATGAGTGCCACTAAAAGAAGTCGCTAGTGGATGAAGTGAAATCCTTTGAATCAGATGCGAGTTCTAACTCTGAGTCAGAACCAGAAAGGGGAATATGGATCATTGACGTGGAACCTAGTGCCACCGTTTCTACCACAAATCTCTATCTTAGTGAACTAGATGAGCAAGAAGAAGGAGAGCACCTCTTCCATTCACAGATGTGGGTAAAAGTCACCCCTCTGCACTTCATTGTTGATAGTGGTAGCTAGAAGAACCTCATCTCAGCAGAGGTCATCAAGTGGTTGGCCCTACCGACAATGTCACACCCACAACCCTACACCATTGGATGGATCCTCCAAGGAAGCGATCTCTACATCAACCAACAGTGTCGACTGTTGTACGACATCAAGCCCTTTAAAGACGATGTATTGTGTGATGTTTCTTCTCTCAAAGTTTGTAATGTTCTTTTGGGAAAACCTTATTTATGGAAACGTCATGATGTATATGAGTCTAGGCCTCATAGTGTTATTATTACTTTGAACAAGAGATTATACAGGATACCCGAGAAAGTCCCTCCTAGTGTTATTTACTTGATCTCTGCCAAGCAATGCACGAAGGTCATCTCTCATACTGGGAAATTTGTCTTCTTCGTGATTCCCTCTCAGAGTGAGCAAAAGATCACAACCACATCCAGGGCCTCCGCAAATGATCTCTCCACATAATAGAAGCAAATGGATAAGGTCGTGGAAGAGTACTGTTGGCAGCCAATTCACATTTTCCACTGTCTTATAAGCTGCCTACACCAATGTTTTGCAAACATCAATTTTTCGTCACAATTTTTAAATAAACGACACTTTTATTTTTTGCGACGTTTGCACATTTACCTTCGTTTTGTTTTCACGACTGTAAGCATGAAAACTTAGTCTTTCGAAGTCGCATTGAAATCATTATTTGAACTATCATGATCCTTCTTGCCAATATGCCTATTGCGCTTACATTTCACTTATCATTATGCAATTGGCAAAACTTTCGAACTATACTCATTGGACATTCTTGGATTGATTGTGTGACTTGGTTTCATTGAGTTTGTAATGAATTGGCATTTGGATTTGCATGTTATTCGACCTACTTGACCATTGGTTCCATGAAAATACATAGGCGTTATGGTTAAATCTTTCATATATATCTTTAAATGTGATACCTATGTTCATATTTTCATAACTATTGGCATGTTGATTATATGAGAACCCATTGACACCTTGGTTAAAATCTTAATATGAGTTGTTACAATACATTGGTGCATGGTTAAACATTTGTTATTGGTTTCAAATTGTATGTTGATGGTTTAAAACTTTGGCATAACGTTGATTATGCATGTTGGTTTATACACTTACTATTGGTTTCATTGGTCAGCCAAGGCATGACTATTGAACTATGCTATAATGGGTAGAACAACTATAAGCCAGTGGTTGTACCATTCGCAATAACTATTGTGCATGGTAGAGATAAGCTCCAACTCCTTCGCACGATGACATTTATGCCTATCCCTTCTCCCTGTTTACCTCTGTTCGCTCGGGTAATCCTTTGCGCACTCTACTCCTATGTATGCTATGACCCAAACCCTGGCTCATTCACTGTGTGCTCAGCTCCATGGAACCAGTGGTGCGAATCGAACCAAACAGCAGCCAAGCCTTGCTGTTATTTGACAATGCCTGGAAGGACTTAGAGGATAACGGTTGGCTCACCTTCGTGCAGAGATTTGAGGGTTTTAACTTATTTGTGGCACAACTATTCGCTCTAACGTTTGATGGCTGTAGAGCCAAGGTGGGTGACATCCAGTTGGAAATCGATGAGAAGTTTATAAGTTCTACTACAGGGTTACCTTCCACAGGCTGGCATTGGTTCAAAAATTCAAAAGTGGAAGAGGTTCCATAGCCTCTACTGTTCGTCTCCCGAAAGGTCACCTCTTGTGACAGAGGTATGCCCATATCCATGCTTAAACCATGATGGCATGACCTGTTTTTAATAGGCAAATAGTTCGTGACTTGTGAAGGTCGATATGGACTCATGTTTCTCTACCACCTTCTTTTGTTAATGAATTTTATGGGTTACCCATTGAATATACCCTTTTACTTCCATCGTAGCCTATATAAAATGTCAAAAAGGTTTAAAAGGTAGAAGGCTGACAGTAGCCTGTTCCACCATGGACTAATTAAACTTATCGTTGTTTATCATTTGAGTTTACATGGTGATAGCTGGAGAGCTTTCATCACTCGAAATGGTTTTGATGATACAGACCCTGTCCAGGTTGACAAGCCTGTGGTTAAGGAAACCAGTGTCCAGCCACCCATTCCCTTCCATGTCCTACTTCCCTCTCCTAAACCCTCGATCGACCATGATATTGACTTACCAGACGATGCAGCAGAGAAGGCCGAGGCTATAAAAACGCCTGTGAGAAAAAGGGCCAAGGAAAACCCTACTATTATTGCTAAGGGTAAAAAGAACGCTTGGCTTATTTCGAGAATGGCTAGGAATAAACCTAAATCCTCTGCTGAGAAAAATACCATATTCCTTAGTGAGGATTTGGACTCATACATAGAACACTTCTTAGCCAGTGAGTACCCTTACTCATAGGGTTTATGCCCTGAGCCACCTTATGATTTCATTTCGAATCTTCCTCCTTGCCTAAGAAATAATCCTAGCTACCCTGGGATCAAACTACCTAACGAAACCCTTGGCAATGTAATCAAACCCCCACCTATGATTTCAAAACCTACACAGTCGCCCTGTGACCAATGCGATTTATGGTTGGAACGATACTACATCGACGTTTCCATACTCCAATCAAAAATCCAATCATTGGAAAATCAAGTTGCAGTATTGACCAGTCAGAGAGACAAGCTCCGAGCAACCGATAGGAAGCAAAAGACAACTAGCTCCATCGTTTTCAAGAATGTTGAATCGGCCACAGCCGTTGTCAACTCCAAATTGTCATGATCTAGCTGTCTGCTTGCCACACAGGTATGATTTTCGATATCATTTTAGTTTTGTGAATGACCAAGATTAATATACTGATTTGAATTTGGTCTTCGAATAGCTCTGTTTAAATTTCGAAATGGCTCTGTCATAATGTGTTCATCCTGTATACATTTCTTTTTGCTAAAAATAAATGAAATTTCGTTTTGGATACATGATTTGATCATTCCCAGTTTAGATAGATTTTTTTATCGGATTTGATTGGTCTTTGTTTGGATTTGATTTGTTCGTTTGTCTAATTGAATTAATGAAATTGACATTTTTCTTTCAATTGAATTTTTTTTGTATCTACTCTGAACAAGAAGTTTGTTGTGCTCAACTTAGAATACGATCATGTTTGGATTTGATTTCGTTATGGTTCGTATGCTGTGATTGGAAAACTATTTCATTGAGTTTGGTTGTTATGATCTTTTAATATATGCTCTATCATGTAATCTTCCAAAAACAGGAATACGACTCTGTTCGGTTTCAATTTGGGAAGAATGACTCTGCTTCGTATGAAAACAATACTCTCATTTAAGCCTGTGCAAATAATATTCATGCTCGAATCATGGAACGATTTTGATGTACAATTGTTCGATTCGCTTGATTGGATTGCTGTGTCTTTAGTTAGTTTGATCGATTTTATGAATTGAATTTGTATCAAAAATAGATTGATTGCAATTCTGTTCTCAAACGAGTTTGTTAACTCAGTTCGACTCATGTCATTCCGTTAAAATCGTATAAGGAAATTCGGGTAATAGTTGTTTCAAAATGAATTCAACAAATGATTTCATGAATGATTTTGTGATCCAGGTCTGATTTCTTTCATTACTTTAAAAATACAACAATTAATTTGTTCAGTTAATGAATGATAGATTTCTCTTCTTCATCAATTGAATAATTTTGTATAAGTCTTTCCATATAGGTTTATCTAACTGTGAAGATTTATAAATCATAAGATTGTTGTAAATTTTTATGTCTTGTTTGTCTTGTAATCATAATTGGAGAGAACTGCAGCTATCGTTTAGGAAAAGCTCCTGGACAATTCGGTGCGGGTTTCCTCCCTTCGATCAGCTAAGACAATCATCATACACAGGACAAATCTGGAGCATTTTTGAGGTCAGTTTGTAATTTATTTTTGTTAGTTTGTTTAGTATAATATTAGTAGTTTATTTAGATATATGTTAGTTATATGTGTAGTTTAGTTTAGTGATTTAGTTTAGTTAGTTTTCGTTTTATTTTGTTCATAAAATTATAAAATCAACAAAAACATCTTTCCCTGTCTTAGGGCAGAATATAAGTGAGTTTTCCAGGTTTTATTTAAATCTGTAAATTGTAGATATTGTACATTTTGTGAATAAGGTTTATTTATGTTAGTAGTTAGATAGTTAATTAGTTAGAGTTAGTATAGTAGTAGTTAGTAGATAGTATATATTAGTTAGTTTAGTTTATTAGTTTTGTTTTGTTTCTTTTTAGTTAGATTAGTTAGTTTAGAATAGTTTTCTTTTGTTTTCTTAGGACCTTAGATCGGCTAACGGAGCCGCTAAACCTGTCAGGGTGGTTCATCCCAAATGGCTTGGGTTATTAGACAACCCCGGACCGATTCCACTCTCCCAGTTGATGAACGGTCAATTTCGCCCGTCAACAAATGGCACTAGAAGGAGGGCCTGAACTTAATTAATGGCACGAGGTGGTTGCAAGACTCCTCCACCACCTAATCACTCACCTATAGTGACTAGAAGCCATTCAAATGATAATATTCCCCCTCAAACAACAACTACTTCAACCAACGATCCACAGATCACAGTTGAGCCAACAATCCCTAATCCTACAGGTGATGACATACAAGAGATTGTCCGTCAATCTCTTATTAAAACACATAGTGCCTTAGCCCGTTTGAGGCAACCAAACCGTCTGTGGGGTCAACATTTGGATTTCTCTGATATCAGAGAACAATTAGGTGACACTAAAATCACTGTGAATCCTTCAGATCCAATCTTAAATCCTGCTACAGGAGGATCTGGGAAATCCCCTTCACCACCTCCATCATCTCCTTCCTCTTCCGGAGGAGATTCCTCTGACGAAGGCAATTCCCCTTCTCAGCCTTCCACACCCAATACACCAATGGCAAATCAGAACAACCCTGCTAGACCCTGGCTTGATCAGGATGTCGTAGCTGTACCTAGAGCTCAACACCCTTTACCTAAGAACCTAGAGAAATGGCTTCCCAAGTTTGACCCTGACTCAAAACAGATCGCTGAAGATCACATTAAAAATTTTATGTTAGCCATAAGACTCCGTAATGTCGAACATGAAGACGTTGTCTATAGGTTGTTCCTGTATACTTTCGAGGGCAATGCTTCCACATGGTACTTTTCCCAACAACCCCATACCATCGTGTCTTGGGAAAAGTTTGAGTCATGCTTTTTGGAAAAGTTCGGAGACGGTAAACCTCCGGAAGTCCTAGTCATGGATATTTCTAGCTTAAAAATGAACCCAAACGAAAAAGTTAAAGACTTTAATCAAAGATTCTTAACACTCAAAAATCAAATCCCTATGGATTCCATGCCTACTGAGAGTCTCATAATAATATACTATACTAAAGCTTTGCATCAAAGTATAGCTATTTGGGTTAAATGATCTAAGAAAGCCACGTTGTTAGAAGCCTTCGAGGAGGCTAGCCAGATTGAAAAAGACATAATTAGTCTTAATGACTCTACTAGAAACGAAACTGATACTAGTACTTCTTCCAAAAAGAAGATTGAAATCCTCCCCAGACCCACTCAAAGTAAAACACAACCTGAAAACTCTGATTTGGAAAACTTAACCAAAGTTGTTAAAAAATTGTCAAATCAAGTTATAGACTTAAAAAGGTCGACCGAAGAAGCTTCCTCAAACAAAGGACCTTATAAACCCCCGTTTCGGAATCCTTTTCCCTCCAACCGACCTAACCCAACCACAGAAGGCCTAAATCTAGAAAGTTTGCAATGTGCCCTCCAAACAATTCTAGAAGCCCAAGATAACTTGATGCCTCCTGAGATCCCTAAGGAGGTAGTTGAACAAGAGGCAGTTCAGGAAGAAGAGTCTTCTCCAAACATTTTTTGGCACTTCTCGGATAGCATCTTTCAAGAAAACTTCGAGATGGTTCACCCTTATAATACCAGGAGTAAGACAACAAACAAACCTTCTACCGAAAATACTACAACTTCGCATCCAAAGAAATCTAAATCAGCGGAGACTAAATAGAGTAATGTGAACCCCAACTTAGATTATGATGTTGTTGAAGATCTTAAAAAGTTAAGGGCCAACATTTCTATTTATGAGTTATTGAAGTTTCCATTTTTGTTACAAAAAATGTTGCAAAATATCTCAGAAAATGGCAAAAATGGTAATTCTAATAGTAACAAGGTTGTGCAAAACAAATCTCCCCATAAGACTTCCACTAAAAACAATCCTGATCCTCAAGATAAAGGAAGCCTTCCTGTAAGTAATGTAAATAATGTAAATAATGTAAATAATGTAAATAAAGTAGCCTTAGAAACTGTGAGTAAAAAGCCACAAGTTACTACTCCTAGTACTCGCAAAAATGTACCTCCATTTCTATTAACTTTCGAGATTTTTAATAGAAACGTGCACAATTGTATGGTAGACTCAGGGGCATCATCCAATGTGATGCCTTGGTCTGTATGCCAGAAGATTAATGCAGAAGTTGAACCATCTTCTTTAAAAATCATACAAATTGATCGGACAAATGTCAAAGTTATAGGCGAACTAAAAAATGTGCTTATTAGATTATCGTCTAACCCCAAGGTTCATCAAGTTATTGATATAATTGTTGTGGATATTCCAGAAGTGTATGGTATGTTTTTAAGCAGGGACTGGTCGGAGCAGCTACATGGTTATTTCACAACAGATTGGTCTCATCTATGGCTTCCAGAGAACGACAAGCCTAATAAAATCAAAGTAAATCGTGAGTGCTACCTTAAGTTCACGGTCACAGATTTGAACAATCCCAATGAACCGTATACACCTTCTGATGATTCACCTGAAGTACAAGGAATGGACGCCTTCTTCGGTAATTTCATGGCTGAGGCTTCACCTATCACCAATCCAGAACAACAGTCCGAGATTGTAGCATATATGCAGCGAGCAGCTTCCACGCAAGGGTCCCACGTACCCGATGCAAATCAAATTTGGTCTCTTTATTTCAACGAATCAAAGTCCAAAGAAGGAGCTGGAGCAGGCTACGTCATTATCGATCCGTCAGGTAACAAAACATTGATAGCATGTAGGTTGGAATTTGAATGTACTAACAATACTGCAGAATATGAGGATTTACTCCAAGGTCTTAGAAAAGCTTTGGATATGAACATTCATAATTTAACTATCTTTGGCGACGCTGAAATAGTGGTTAGATAGGTAAGAGATTCTATCCACTGTCTGTCTCCGCATCTCAAAAGCTACCAGTCTGAGGTATGGAATTTAATGAACAAATTTTCTTCTTTCAATATAAATTCTATTCCTAGATTGAATAACTCTGACGCAGATTTATTAGCTAATGTAGCTTCTAAACTTCTTCCTACAGAAGGCTTGTCCCCAGACGCATTCTCCGTTGAGTTGTTGTTTTGTCCATCCATCCCCGACAACATCACGAACTGGAGAGTATTTGACGATGATCAGCAGATTATTAACTTTCTGCACATGGAAGAAACCTTTCAAGGCATGGTGATAGATGAACACACACACGATGACAATTTGCGCGATTTCACGATAATACCAGATCCGAGAACTCCTGAATCTTCATTGGATATGGTAAAATTGATCCCTAAATCTGTAGTTAGACTAGAGAATTTTTATGATTTTTAAGATAAATTTAAAAAGATGGTCAATTGTAAAACCAATAGTTCCTCGTTATCTTATGAAAAAGTGAACTTAGAAACTAATGAAAATCCTCAGTGCATTAATCTAGGGCTAGGATGTTCTCAACAAAGCTTCATTTATTAAATTGTTCAAAGAATTTAAAGATGTCTTTGCATGGATGTATGATGACGTCAAAACTTTCGACCCTAATATCATACAGCATGTCATCCCTACGAAGCCCCAAACCTTACCCTTTTAACAAAAACTGAGGAAAATGCACCCCAAGCTCGAACCGACCATTCAAAAAGAATTGAATAAGCTCCTAAATGCTAAGATAATTTTTTCTATTAGACACACTCAATGGGTTTCCAAACTTGTCCCAGTCCGGAAGAAAAATGGGGAAATTCGACTCTGTGTCGATTTCCGGAACCTTAATAGAGCGTCTGATAAAGACAATTATCCTGTCCCACCCATGGAACAGATCCTTCAACAGGTATCTAGTTTTGAGAGGCTATCCTTACTGGATGGTTTCTCTGGATACAACCAAGTCCTGATGTCTCCACCAGACCAACTTAAAACTACCTTCCGTACTCCATGGGGCACTTATGCTTATCGAAAAATGCCCTTTGGATTGATTAATGCTGGTGCCACTTTTCAGAGAGCAATGGACATTGCTTTCCAAGGCTTAATCAATCAGTCCGTCATAGTTTACTTAGATGATGTAACTGTTTTTTCTAAAAACAAAAACGATCATCTAGCTCACTTACGAGCCATCCTACTGCGATGTCATAAATACAACATCTCCTTGAATCCCAAAAAATCCATCTTTGTAGTAGAACAGGGTAAACTTTTAGGATTCATTGTGTCTAGTGAAGGGATGATTATTGACCCCGAAAGGACTCAAGTCATTGCGAAACTCCCCCCTCCTACATCCAAAAAATTGATGCAGTCTTTCTTAGGCCAGATTAACTTCGTGAGAAGATTCGTCCCTAGTTTCTCCGAAATGGTCAGGCCTTTACAAAATCTGATTAAGAAAGACACCCAATATCACTGGGGACCCCTAGAAAATCAAGCTTTTAATGCAATAAAGAAGGCCATAATAGACG
>JZKD02S0567468.1:809194-834543 GCA_000966675.3 Picea glauca | reverse complement strand
ATAAAGTGAAGTGATGAGTGTACTATAATTCAAAGTGAATACAAAATAAATTGTTTAAATAATAAATTTAATTGAGAATTTATAAGTGGGTTAACCCTAAAATAAGGAAAGTGGGAAAAGTGACTTAGAATATGTTTTTAAGAAAGCTACTTGGAGAGTATAAATAAGAGGCAAGGCTCTCTCATATTAGATAAAAATTGAGGATATTGAATATCTATAGGTGCATGAGGTAACCAAAGGATATCTAAGCCAAATTTCATAGGGAAGGTGAAGAAAAGAAGGTCAAATTCAAGAGAGGATCAATTATTTTGAAGATGCTTTCTAAGGTATGTTATTTACAAGTCATCTCACCATTTTGACAATAACCTTTTTTATAAAATGATTCAGATTGTTAAATTGATATTCCATTGAGGAAACATATCCATGTATCTATGGTAAAAAATTGAGATTGTGGGTCTTTTTATTTGTTGAGTTACACTCCGTGGAAAATAGGGTTTGTGGCTAGTCCTGAAACTAGTCTAAAACAGGTATTTCGGGTAAAAACGTCATAAATTCTTCATAACAAATCCAAATTCAGTAAGAAAACATGTTTTGGTTAGAGTACAATCTTTAGTATTATGTGTAACATTTTTAGATCCATTCAACAAACATTTCGTGCGAGGAACGCTCTACAAGGTCTCTCTCTAGAATAATCCATAATTAAGCAAGGTATGCCATTTTTTCTATAAGTCCTTTTCTGAGAGGTTCCAAGTAGTGACACCTGGAGGAATTACAGAAAACACACTTAAGAACATTTTGTATCATTTTCATATATTTATTCATTACATCTACATAGTTATGATTATTTCAAGTTAGGGTTGTTGACTAATCCAAAACTAGTCATGCGGGACTAAAGAAAAGTTTGATGAAAATGCTAGTCTCTTGTTGTTAAATTTAAGGAAGGTTTGCAGATATGTGATCATTTAAATCAGGTCTATTATAGAGTTACAAATCATATTTGGATGATGAAATTGATGAGGGNATAAAGTGAAGTGATGAGTGTACTATAATTCAAAGTGAATACAAAATAAATTGTTTAAATAATAAATTTAATTGAGAATTTATAAGTGGGTTAACCCTAAAATAAGGAAAGTGGGCAAAGTGACCTAGAATATGTTTTTAAGGAAGCTACTTGGAGAGTATAAATAAGAGGCAAGGCTCTCTCATATTAGATAAAACTTGAGAATATTGAATATCTATAGGTTCATGAGGTAACCAAAGGATATCTAAGCCAAATTTCAGAGGGAAGGTGAAGAAAAGAAGGTCAAATTCAAGAGAGGATCAATTATTTTGATGATGCTTTCTAAGGTATGTTATTTACAGGTCTTCTCACCATTTTGACAATAACCTTTTTTATAAAATGATTCAGACTGTTAAATTGATATTCCATTGAGGAAACATATCCACATATCTATGGTAACAAATTGAGCTTGTGGGTCTTTGTATTTGTTGAGTTACACTCCGTGGAAAATAGGGTTTGTGGCTAGTCCTGAAACTAGTCTAAAACAGGTGTTTCGGGTAAAAACGTCATAAATTCTTCATAACAAATCCAAATTCAGTAAGAAAACATGTGTTTGTTAGAGTAAAATCTTTAGTATTATGTGTAACATTTTTAGATCCATTCAACAAATATTTTGTGCGAGGAACGCTCTACAAGGTCTCTCTCTAGAATAATCCATAATTCAGCAAGGTATGCCATTTTTGCTATAACTCCTTTTATGAGAGGTTCCAAGTAGCGACACCTGGAGGAATTACAGAAAACACACTTAAGAACATTTTGTATCATTTTCATATCTTTATTCATTACATCTACATAGTTATGATTATTTCAAGTTAGGGTTGTTGACTAATCCAAAACTAGTCATGCGGGACTAAAGAAAAGTTTGATGAAAATGATAGCCTCTTGTTGTTAAAGTTAAGGAAGGTTTCCAGGTATGTGATCATGTAAATCAGGTCTATTACAGAGTTACAAATCATATTTGGATGATGAAATTTATGAGGGCTTTTGGTTGAGGTACATGTTGGGTACATGGTTGAGACAAGTAGTTGATGAGTTGGCACATACNATGTTGGTACATATTGATGAGTAATAGTTGATGATTAGTTGACACATGATTGGTACATACTTGGTACATGGTTGGATGCACATTTTTATGGTACAGGTTGATTATAGGTTGTTTGTTACAGGTTGGTGCATGGTTGATGCACTTGTTCATGGTACATGTTGAGGTACATGTTGATGAATGGTTGATGCATGGTTCAGGCTTATTGGTATAGTTTTACAACGGTATATCTTACAGTGATAGTGTGATAGTGGTTCCATCATTCTACTTCTACTTAAGGGTGGTTGAATGGGTAAGGATAGGTGGTTGTAGCCACCTTCCGGTTGTAGCTAGAGAACGTAGGGGGTTGTAGCCTCCTTTTGGTTGTAGCCATAGAATTGGGGAGCTGGAGCTTCCCTCAGGTTGTAGCCTGAGAAACTAGGGGGTTGGAGCCTCCTTCCAGTTGCAGCTGGAAAATAGAGGAAGTTGGTGCTTCCAATTGATCAGAATCTGGACCAGGGGTCTAAAATTTGCTCAATTTTCAAAGTGCTCGGAATGCGACGAAGACGGTGCCATTGCGTCCGTCTCGTTCTCCTAATTCCGACGTTATATTTATTTTCGCAAACGGAGTCCGTATGGAGTAGTTATTGAGGTCTGTTCGCCGAGCCAAACAGGCAAAATTTTGATGCTGACTGGGCAGGCCGTACAGCTGACGTGGCAGGCCGTACAGCTGACGTGGCAGCCGTACAGTGACGTGGCAAGACCGTACGGGACACGTGGCAGCTCCTGGGTGTGACACGTGTCATGCATTTTTGGCATTTTCAAAACACGGTTGGACCAATTGGGAGGTGACACGTGTCACCACTGGATGGGTGACACGTGGCACCTGCTGACGTCAGCAGCCTACGTGGCCCGAGATGACGTGGCAGGTGACAGCGTACGGTACAGAATACGTGGCAGTGATGTGGGCCAATTAACAGGCGACACGTGGCATGATTATTGTGCAATGAAAAGGTGCCACGTGGCCCAATCAAGGGCTGCCACGTGGCACCCCGATTTTTGACTATTTGGGCTTGGGTTCAAAAGATTTTGGGGTCGACCGGAATTGAACCGGTGACCTCCCCTACTATCCAACGTTTTAACAACTTTCCGCTGGCCATGTTCCCGCCCTTTGGTTTCTTGTTATATGGATCAAAACACATTTATTTATGATGGTGTATGGTAAAAGGGGGTGGGCCGGGGCTTGGCCCGACCCATGGTTCCACGGGACGCATATGACCGTGTGACATTCGTGGATGGCGTGCGATAATGGGAATATACCCACATTTTATATGTTTGCGCGGTGGTTTATTGGAACCCAGTTCCATTGTTTTATATATGACCGAAACTCATTTTAATCGGCGCGCGCGGGAGTTTGAATGTTCAAAGGCTTGGACACGGTTATGCCCTCCATTCCACGTGGCGCGGTTATATTATGGTTCTATTGTAATTACATGTGACCAGAACACATGTCAATACCATTTGCGCGGGAGTTATGATTTACATTGGCACGGAGGTTTTAGAATTTGACCCACAATCATATCACCATCAAACATATGACCATGCGTTGGTTTAAAAGGCGCGCGCGTTATAAAGTTGTGGTTTTAATCCACGGTTTTATACGTATGCATGTGACCATTGCAAATGTAATTGCGCGCGGGTTTTGATTTACAACATTTAACCTTTGGTTATACACCACATGTGACCACTTTACACGGCAATGCGCATGGTTTTAAATGTGGGTTTTAATATTTGATTTTAATTTGGATTTTCAAACGGTTGCCTTTTTAAGCGCGGGGATGTGGCCACATGGCCCCCCCATGCGCCCAACAACCCCGACTTGGGGGGCTATAGACACGCTAACGGAGCGACAGTTTGTACCATTTTCGGGATGGCGCGTGTGTGCTGAGTTTTGGCACGGGAAAACGCTCGGGAGCCAGGTTCACTTCCAGAGGTGCGAAATGGCGAACCTGTTGCAGAGCTTGAAAAAGGAAAAATGGCAGCAAGCACAACTTGATGAGTTTTTGACCAAATCAGGTGCCGTAAAAGCCCAGCTAGGGGTTTTTGGATGTTTTGAGTCCATTGGTGACATTTTCCCAGGCATTTGAGGAGTCCATTTGCATTTTTTTCACATTTGAAGTTTGAGGAAGCTTCAGGAGCCTTAAAGCCCTCATTGTTTGAGGCATTGCTCAGATGAGCACATATCCATTTGCTGAGACTGAATAGTCATTTATGACTATTTATTATGCTCTGAACACATTGGGATAGGTTTCAGACCCATTGGAGGACTTCTACAGGTATTTTTTCCTCATTCAAGTTCAGGGAAGCTTGGAGGCCAGATGTAGGAGAGGTCATTGTTGGATGAGCCATTGTCCATTTGCAGAGTTGTTACAGTCATTTTTGGGGTTTTTATGTATTATGAATCCAATGGTACAGTCTGTAAATCCATTAGAGTTGAGCAGCATCTTTTAAAGATCATTTTACATTCTAATCCCAGAGAGCCAAATCCATTGAAGGAGGCTCAAGGAGATGTAGCCCAGAGAGGGGTGAACTCCTTTATCATATTTCTATTGTTGTGAGTTTGCTGTGTTATTTTCTGCCCTTTACATTGTTGTGTATTGATTTATAACACATATTTAATCTTTAAAAGATCATTTCCTCACACATAAACATTGACAAGAACCAGCAAGAACTTAACACATAAACCAATCTTGCATAGTTTAACACATGAAGCAAGGTCCTGTTAAGATTTATTTTATGAGGTAGAGGGTGCTTGCATAGCATAACAAGTCAGCCTTCTATTTTCAGATCACCAATGAATGTAATTCTTCAAGACATATAAGAAAAAACATTATGTGGTTTTCTCCCGCTTTGGGTTTCCACGTAAAACACTGGTGTACTATGTATGTGTAAGATTGTTCATTTGTTCATTGCTCATTATTGGATGATAATTATACTTTGATATGACACTTGGATTATTTGGTTAAAAAGGATTATTATTGATCTATTACTGATTCACCCCCCCCCCTCTCAGTAATCCAACATACCAACCATAATCAGTCAATAATAAATATATACAAACATACATTCAAAAGTACACAAAGATTTAACATGGAAACCAAAATGGGAGAAAATCATGGTAAAATTTCATGGAAATATGTTCACATGAAACAACCTGCTACAAACACTAATCTATTACAATGTTTACAGGTAGCCACCTAAAAGAGACACCAATCCCTTCACCTAAGAACCAACTCAACAACACATGTAGGCACCAACCTGTTGGAGATACCTTGTGTTGGGTTGAGAAAAAGGTATAAATATTCTCCTTGTTACTTTGATTTGTGATATATTCTTGATTAACTTTTCCATTAATTTGAAGTAATTAGGGAAGAAAATGGTTGAAAAGACATTAGGAAACAATATTGAATGATATTAGATATTTTTCTGACTTTGGTTTGAATTGTTTTGATTTTATGCAGAAATGGACAATTCATGTTAACTAAAGATAATTAAGAAGATCATGAAGATGAATAGGCCATTGAAGATCGAAGGAATCATGCATAAAATGGTTCAAAGGAAGATTGACTTTTTATCTTGAAATCTTCATAAATAGTAAAAGCAATATTGAGGATCTCTCGATCCTCAGGATAGCTTAATTTACTTATCTCATTGTAATATATAAAGAATAGTGAACAATAGAGAGGATACCAACCAATAATTCAGATCTCTTAATTGTTGACATTCTGTACAACAATACCATTTTGTAAGTGATTTATCAGTTATGGAATTAATGAAAGATTCAAGCGTTTTGATCATTTCTGCGTACTGAGTTTTTCGTAGCAGTATCTTTTGAAGACCGTGGGCTCAGTCGAAAGGAGCTATTGTCTCATCTGTAATCGTATCAATTCTGTTATAGTTCTGTGATTTGAATTTCCTTTCAACAGTTGAGATAACTCGTTAATGTGTTGATTCTTTTATGAATTGGTAATGTTGTTCCATTTGCAGAGAGTAATGTTCCATTTGAAGATTATCGATTGTTGTTCCATTTCCATTTGTTGTAAACTTATCACGTGTGAACTCTTTCCAATTAAATTCACGTTTACTGTTCCTTTTATTAAATTCACAGTTGTTGTTCCTTTCGTTTAAATCACATTTGTTGTTCCTTCTTAAATATTCAGTAGATTGTTGTTCCTTTCCAATAGATTAACTAGTTATTGAGAGATTGATTCATTAAGTGTTTCATAGACTAAATTGTTGTTTCTTAGATAGATAAATGAATTCATTAATTGGTTAATGTTTTGATTCATGGTGTGTTTATGTTCAAAATATATTTATGTTGATTGAGTTATTAGTTTCAAAGTTTTTAGTCAATGTGTGAAGAACATGATTATTGTAGTAATTTAGATAGACTTATATTTGTTGTGACTGAATTATCTACACAATTTAACCTCTACAACTATCTGCATAGACTTTGCTGAAATTCTTGTGAGACAAGAAGAATCCTCGGTTGATAAATTAATGTCAGACTAAGTTTGTTTTTAGGACATCTTTAGAGCCCAACATTTTAGCATCGTTGCTAGGGAGAATGTCAAAGATAGTATAGGTTGCGTCTCTGAAGGATGAGGTATTGAAAATGGAATGTAAGAACCTACGTAGGAAACAAGCAAAATGCTTGTGCCAACATCCACCTTCAACTGATGCATAGAGGTTATATAGGTGCATAGAATTTGTGTCAGTGTGTATGACTAAAAAGAAAGAACCTGAAAAAAAAAAAAAACCTTACCAAAGACTACAAAATCCCAGGGCTCGGCAACCCCTAGAAGGAGCACTTTTATAGACGAAATTATCCTAAAAGTTGAATCTCAATCCTCGGTTGGACCTCGAAACGTTTCTACCCGAGTCCCTCAAGCAACAAATTCACCAACAGTAGCTCATGTTGGGGTTCATAACGAAACTAAAGGAACTGAACAGAGTTTTCAAAATACACACACTCCACTTTTCATTCCTTTAGGCAAGGGAAATTCTTGTAATTTGAGAGAAGGAGAAGGGGAAACTAGTGGAATTGTTGAGGCAAACCCACCATCACTTGAACCTAGATATCTTGACATTTTTGCAGAAGAAGGAACACCTAAAATCCCAGACATAGGCAGCACGATCAAATCTCCTAAGGGACCAAGTAATCAACCACCTCAAGTAGAACACCCGGACCAAGAAATCCATGAAGGCTATTGGAACATCTTCGATCGAATGGTGCAACAAAATCCACCACGACCCCAGACTTCCACTTTGGAATAGCCTATAGTTGATTCAATTTCTAATGCCCCAATGAAATCCATTTCACTACAGGATATTCGAACCTTCAATGGATTGATCTCAGAAGACCCTAACGCATTCTTATTCAAGTTTGATGTCCTATGTAGAGGCTATGAATATACCTATGAACCCCAGAAGCTAAATCTATTTCCTTCCACCTTGAAAGGAGAATATTTACGATGGTTTATTGGACTAGGGGGAGGAACTATAAACTCATGGGATGAAATGAAACAAGCCTTCCTTAGGAAATATCAAGACTACTATAGAACCAGGGATTTAAAGGATGAAATCTTTAAAATGATTGCAAAAGAAAATGAAACACTAAAATAATATGTTGAAATATTTCAATATAACCTGTAGAGATCACCTTATGGTACACTACCAGGTGAGGTACTTAAATCCACTATAATAAAAGGTATGAAGGATGAATGGGTAGAGACATTAAATTTGATGGGAAAAGGTGATATTTATCAAGAAACGTATGATGACATTATCCAATTGTGCATCAGGTGTTCATGCAATAGTACATGAACCAGATCAGGAATACGAGCCCCCATCACTAGAAATAACAACATTACTAGCAGGAGTGTCACCCAATCAGAAATTGGTAATATTTTAGAAACTTTTAAAACTAACATTTTGGGTACTATGACTACACAATTGGATGTTCTGCAGGTTAAATAGAAACAAGCAGAATAAGAACATTCATTGGCTATATTTTTTCCATGATGCAGGAGGAAACATGGTTCAAGAGAGTTCCCCTTGGATGTGGTTTGGACCTGCACCATCTGTGCCAAATATCATGCAACAGGGCAATGCCCATCACTCCTAGGACTAAAAATTGTCTTTAAAGAAGAAGAAGAGGAAACATAACCAATATACCTTATGGCTCAGCGTCAGTAGTGGCAGGCTCTCCCCCCAGGTATGCTAGAAAATCCTTCTTCTTTCTTTTTTGGGTAGTATAATCAGCAACATAATTCTAGAAACACATGGCAGGGCCAACCATTTGCTAATCCCACCTGGAAGTCCCAACAATATCCTACTACACTCTGGCCAAATCAACCAGTTGTTAATCCTACTTGGCCTAACTTGCAATACTCTACCCCATTTTGGTAGAATTCAAATAATAACCCCTATGCTTCATAGTGGACTAACACAACTACCCAAGCCCCCAATTGGACTCAGAACTGGCAGTGCCCCATGGGATTGACTAATCAACCCATGGGAATGGCTCCTCAAGCTCAGCCCACTTTACAAGCTCCACTTCAATTGCCCCAAAATCCCCAACCTCAAATGCGCCCTCAATTACCAGCTCAACCCAACCCGAATCCTAATAACATACCAGTCCAACTCATGCAAATTGTAAAGAATTTGGAGGGTGAAACAAATTTTGTAGGGTGCAACGAACTCTGGTTGAGATCAGGGAGTGTAATTGCTCCCAAGGAAAGTGACATCCATAAAAAACAGGAGAATGAGAATGATAGACAACCAAAAATAAAACCATCGACTGTGGTCATAACAGAAGAAACATAATAGGGGGAAAGCACAGTCGAGAAACAAAATTCTGATAAAGACATAATTTCTCCTCCCATGTTTCCTGAGAGGATAATGATCGCGAAACCAACTGTATATCCTAAATTTGATATCGTTGAGGAACTAAATAATCTATGTGTTAAAATTCCACTCCTACAGGCTTTACAAGACATCACAATCTATGCAAAAACAATTAAAGAGTTATGTGGGAAGAAGACCGAAAGGAAAACTAATAATCCATCAACTCTTCACGTGGTAGGAACTTTGTTTGATCTTATTCTATGCAAGAAGGAGCCAATCAAGTACATAGACCCAAGAAATCTTGTGGTAACGGTTACGATACAGGGTTGTTTTTTTCCAAACACACTGGTGGATTTGGGGGCAACCATCAACATTATGATCACCGAGACCTGTAATGTCCTGGGTATTACCTCCTTCAAACCTACTTCAACTATGTTAGAACTAGATGATAGATCAATGGTTAAACTAGTCGGCACATTAAAAGACATAGCAATCTTGGTTGACACTTGGGAATACCCAGCTGATTTCCTAGTTATCAACCCAAGAAGTAGACTAGATGGATACCCGTTATTATTGGGACGACCATGGCTATCAACAGCATATGCATACATAGGATGTCGCACAGGCAACATGAAGATTATTATAGGAAGTGCTATAAAGAACCTTATCTTGTATCCTCCAACTAAACCAAGTCTTCATGCCATACATCAATAGTTGCAACCACCTAGATATCTAGAAGAAAACCTATGATCTCCAATCACACTAGAAGAAGCTCTTGGACTCAAAAACCAACTAGAAGATGATGTCATCAACAGCTTCATTAACATCCCAATTGTTATAAGAAACCCCACATGTCAAATGATAAAAGGTTTTTTAGATAATGAATCACAGGAAGATCCTTTGGAAGAATTGATGGAGCAACAGATTCCCACTACTTTTTTCCATAACATCATTACCTTTGAAATCACACCAGGAAGATTTCTAAATATCAACGCCAATTTGAGTGAACAACAACATAAAAAATTGATTCAGATCCTTTCTAAATACCAACAGAATTTTTCTTGGGAGTATCCTGACATGAATGGCATTGATCCCCAACTATGTACACATCATATATATATCGAAAAATACACCCAACCCATCTGACATCCCCAACGAATATTAAACCCTCATCTCAGGGACATTATCAAAGAAGAATTACAGAAATTGTTGGATGTAGATTTCATATATCCTATTTCAGACAGCCAATGGGTCTCTCTACTAGTAATTGTCCCCAAAAAGAATGGTAAGTGGTGAATCTATGTATATTACAGAGAATTCAATAAAGAAACCCAGAAGGACCATTTTCCCCTACCTTTTATTGATCAGGTCCTTGATACTTTAGTAGGGAAGCAGGTTTTCTCCTTCCTAGATGGATTTAGAGGTTATAATCATATTTGTATTGCTTCAGAAGACCAGGATAAAACTACATTCACATGTCCTTGGGGTACCTTCACATATCGAGTATTTCCCTTTGGATTGTGTAATGCTCCAGCTACATTCGAGAGATCTATTTTAAGCATATTTTCTGATTTAATTAATGAAGGACTTGAAGTTTACATGGACAATTTTACTCCTTATGGCACTGACTTTGATCAAGATTTAAGAAATTTGGAGAAAGTACTGGAACGATGCATTGCTACCAAGATATATTTGAGCCATGAGAAATGTCATATAATGATGACTGAAGCTGTGGTACTAGGACACTATGTTTCTGCATATGGAATCAAGGTAAACCCAACAAAGATATAGGTAATCCTTAATTTGCCTACACCTCGTACACAGACTGAGGTACGTAGTTTCCTTGGCTGTGCAGTTTATTATCACAGATTCATAGAATTTTTTTCAAGAATAGCTGGACCTTTACATGCTTTAATTGTTAATGTGGAATTGCAGTGTTCTGATAAATGTGATGTTGCATTTGCAGAGCTTAAAAGGTTAGTTTCAATAGCACTGGTGCTGAGAGGACCGAACTAGAAGTTACCATTCCAAATATCTTCTGATGCATTGTATATCTCTATAGGTATTGTCCTTGGACAGGAAGAAGACAAGAAACCTTATGATATTTATTTTATTAGAAAAAATATTACTCCTGCCGAATTAAATTACGCAGTAACAGAAAAAGAATTTTTAGCTGCTATACATGCTATTAATAAATTTTGCCACTATATAACAAACTATCCAGTAATTTTGTATACTGATCACTCTTATATTCCATATTTATCCAACAAACCTATTACTAATGGATGAGTTACTCGGTGATTGTTGCTATTGCAGGAATTCAACATTATCATTAAGGATCGGCCGGGAAGAGAGAATATTGTTGCATATTTCTTGTCTCATGTACCTAGAACAAATAACTATTTGACAGATGAAGACAAATTTCTAGATGAACACCTGTTCGCTGTGACTATTAAGACGTCATGTTACACTGATGTGGCGAATTACTTGGTAGTTGGGAAATTGCCAGCACACCTGTCACCAAGAGAAAGGAAATTAATTGTTCAACGCAGTGCACAGTTCACCTGGGTCGGTGGATATCTTTTCCACACAGGGTTTGATATTCATATCTGAATATGTATCATATACGATGAGATCCATGATGTCCTAAAATCATTCCATGATGAGCCCTATGGTGAACATTTTGCAGACCACAGAAATGGGCATAAGGTTTTACAGGTGGGCTATTATTGGCCCTCAATATTCAAAGATGCAAAAAAGTATGTCCAGGCCTGTGAAAACTATTAGAGGATGGGACGACCAGGACAATATGATGAAATTTCCCTACAACCAAAAGTGGTGGTAGAACCTTTCAAATGATGGGCACTAGATTTTGTTGGCCCCTTCAACCCAAAATCAAACTAGAAAGCTTATATACTAGTTGCAACTGACTATATGACCAAGTGGGTAGAAGCAGTGACCTTTCCAAATGCAATTGAGGAAGCAGACATTAAATTTCTCTTTGAACTATTTGTACGCTATGGATTACCCAGGGAAGTAATCACTGACGGAGAGTCGCAATTTATAGCACATAAAATATCGGTCACTCTGCGCAATTATCACATTAAAAATAGGGTTACCTCCCCATACCACCGACAGAAAAACAAAAAAGTGGAAAGTACCAATAAATTCTTGAAGGAAATCTTGACAAAAATAGTTTCAACAAATCCTCAAAATTGGGCATCCGATCTTCCAAATTCCTTATGGGCCTATCGCACAACATGGTGTAACACTACTGGCTACTCTCCTTATCACCTAGTCTTTGGCAAAGAACCTATTTTTCCAATTGAATTTGAGATCAAGACTCTAAGAATGGCCCATGAAATTGGACTGGATCTTACAGAAGCACACACACACAGTGTTTATAGCATATCAATGAGTTAGATGAAGCACACTTGTTTTCCCTTTAGTTCACATCTGTTATTCAACAACAGAGATCCAACTGGCACGACAAGCATATAAAAAATAAATCCTTCCAGAAAGGTGATTGGGTGCTTCTCTATTCTTCCATATTTTAGGATTTCCTTGGGAAACTACAAACAAGGTGAATGGGACCCTATGAAATCAAAGAATTCCATGATAATGGAACTATCACTTTATCTACCATCGACGGGTCTGGTGCTCCTTTTCTGGTAAATGGACATCGTCTACGACTCTACCATCAGCCTATTTCCAAGGAATCATTTTGCCAAGAAGTAAGTAATGATCCTATTGTTCATATTTTAGCTAGCTAGGAAGGTAACCCAACAACTTCGACTTCGTGAAATTGTTGTCTTTCCATCACTGTACATATTGTATATATTTTTCTTTAAAGATTTGATCGAGTTTTAGGTTTTTACTTTCTAGGGAAGTCACTATAAAGAGATTTGGAGAATAAAAACTAGGAAGGTTGATTGTAATTAGCACTCTTTTATGTTCCTTATTCAAACTTCAAACTGCTCTTGTTTTACATTGAAAATTCATCGAATATAAACCTTGTTTTATACAGGATATGAATATGTCATGTTCCGCAGCAAAAGGTCAGATGACTGCACTAAAAGAATGTGCGGCTATAACTGTAGTAAATAGAAATGAATGCATGACACCATAAACCATCTAATATATTGTATTTTCCTGATCATTGAATAAACCTACCCGTAAAATTAAATGAATTTAGTTGATGACTAATCAATCCTAGATTAGATAAAAGAATAATTTATGCGGGAGGTATCCAATTACTTAATTAGATGGTTAAATTTGAACAATCATCGTCATCTTCCTTAAACGTAACAATTGTTGTTCCCTTTGCAGGTAGTGTCGTTCATTCGAACGTAACAACTGTCATTCCCTTTGTTGCAATTGTTGTTCCCTTTGCAGGTAGTGTCATTCATTTGAACGTAACAATTGTTGTTCCCTTTGTTGTGTTTGTTGTTCCCTTTGCAAGTAGTGTTGTTCATTCGAACGTAGCAACTATCATTCCCTTTGTTGCGATTACTGTTCCTTTTTCGGGTAGTGTCGTTCATTTGAATGTAACAACTGTCGTTCCCTTTTTTGCGATTGTCATTCCCTTTGTGGGAAGTATCGTTCATTCAAATGTAACAACTGTCGTTCCCTTTGTGGGAAGTATCATTCATTCGAATGTAACAAATGTCATTCCCTTTGTTGTGATTGTTGTTCCTTTTTTTCGGGTAGCATTGTTCGTTCGAAAGAAATAACCATTGTTCCTTTTTGCGGTTGTTCCTGTTGTTGTTCCTTTCCATTGAAAGTAACAATTGTATGACTACTCCTAATACTTTTAGCCACTCTTTTGGGTATGAACTTCTCTAACTAGTTTTCGACAGCATCATTTATAACGATTTGACATTTTCTTTTGAGGACTATCTAGCATACCTTATCAAATTGTTTATGGATTGATTTTTCCAAATTATATTAATATTGTTCATAATATTTAACCACTGTAATTCATTTCCTTCCCCTATATATATACATATACTTGAATGATAAATTTCCTTTACATCATAATAAGTATTCTAAGGAACATTTTTACTTGGCATTCTTACACTTCTTATGCCATCCCACACTCTTAAGGAGTAGATGAGCCTCCCTTAATAAAGCCTAAAAAAAAAAGAAGAAGAAGAAGAAAAAAGAAATAAAATAATAATAAATAAATATAAATAAATAAAATAACCTTCTCCCAAAAAGGATAGGGGGTCTCATCATGAGCCAACCTACCATGATCATAAGAGATTAACATAAGTGACATTCCCACTATGGCTACCACACCAGGGAAATGGCCTTTGGAATTTAGGGTCAAAGGACAAGAGGTCTCATCATGATATGACTTGTTCACTTTGTTATGATCTAGTGAGTGGCATTGTTGTTATATGGCTACCAAACCAGGATAGTGGTATTTTTGGGAAAAGACTATTCAAACTATTTATTGAGGATACTAGCTCACCTATGGGTTAAAAGGAAACCCTGTTGAGGCTATGGATGTCTGTTGGTAGTAGTGGCTCTACCTATGGTATGGAAGTTTATCTTAAATACGACAAGTTTTTATTGTGTTCATAGACTTCCTTCCTTTAAAAAGGAGGCTATCATTCCATCTATATTTAACACAAGGGAAAGTAACAGAATTATGACACATGGTATATTTATAAAACGTGAACAAATTAGGACTACTCGGAATATTCTTCCTTAACATATTGAATATTGGTATTTGAACTTGTACTTTCCTCAAAAAGGTGTGATTATCGTTCATGATTTACATTAAATTGCTTTGAAAGTTATTAACGGTCATTCCCCCAGTGGAGATAGCGTAATAATTATCCCTCACTTGACTGACTGTGATCATTACGTTCACACATATCGATGGTCGAGGTTGACCTTTTCATTCATCGGTGGGTGCACATTTCGCACGATTATCGATAAGTCATAATGATTACACATAATGGGGAAATTATTATTTTTATATACCATTGATGTTTTGTAACGTTTACCATCTCTAGTAATTTTTTCTCACATGCTGGTCTAACTAAGCTTGCAGTTGGGAACGATAGTTGTGCTGAATTGTTTACAGAAGATATGGGAGGCTGAAGCATCCGCTGCAAGCCTACATTGCTACAAGTAACTGACCAAGCAAGAGAAATTATACACCGCCTAGGGTGGACACAATACTTTAATAGACTGCAGGGATTCAATGTAAATGTTGTGCTAGCTTTCTTCCATAATTTACAGGGGGGAGTCTCAGTAATTCGAGGCATACAAATAGCAGTTACTGATGCCATTATAGCTAAGGTGACAGGCCTCCCAAATGAAGGAAGAAAATGGAATGGAAAATACACATCACTCAAGGAAGTTGTGGAGTCCTTAGTCGAACCAGGGGAGGAATTCGACAAAAAGGGAAAAGGCCTCAACCCCGCTGCTCTTAGCGAACCCTAGAGGGAGCTAGCAGGCGTAGTGCAGATATATATCACATGCGAAGGATGAAACGACGTGGTGAGACCTCGCCACCTCAAGCTGCTGGCAGTATTAAAACAAAGGCTAGTGATAAATATACCATTCTTTTTTAATACCTTGTTGCATGAAGTCACCAGAAGAGCCCAAAAATCCAAAGACCTTAATAATGTAATAAGCCATCACAGGTTAGTCAAATTGATAGTAGACAGGGACTTAAACCATACAAAAATAATGTGGGGGGACTTAATTGAGCTTGACATACCCCTACAAATTGATCAACTTCAAGTCCACCATGAAACTCCCCCACAAGGAATTGAGGTAGCCTAGACAGAGGGAGACAATGCCCAAATAACAGTCCCCCAAATAGAAACAAACACTATTTAGTTGGAAGAAACTTAGAGCATGCAGGTGGGAACATCAAAGAAGAAAATATAGAGAACAATTTATGTTCCTCAAACCTCCACTGTAAAAAGAAGAAAGAGTAAAGAGACAACACAACCTGAAAGCAATTAAGAAATTGTACAAACAGAACAATCAGCACATGAAAGTCCTGAAAGACAAAAGGATGATTTCTTTGGAAGTTATGAAGAAGAGATGGCCCAAGTGCTGGGAAATTTTGGGATATCACTCACTGAATATACAGACATGACAGAGGAACCCTGAGCTCCAAATTCTTCTCATTCAAACCCTATCTTTGATCTTCCTGATATGGATATGCCATCTCCCGAGGGAGCATAATAGCTAGAACCTCAGTTCGATGAGAACAATTCTTTAGATAAAACGGAGCACCTAGAAGATACAGGGAATCAATCACCAATTGATCAAGGTGGGGAAGACCTTGAAATTTCCCTTATACATAAATAAACAACAAAAAGGGAAATCACAAAATTAGGAAATTGGAACATGAAAACAAGACATTGAGGAAAAGGGTCAAGAAAATAAAGGTATTAAAACAAAAAGTTGGCAGATGGAAAGAAACAATTAAACAACTTAAGGAGTAGCTAGAACAAGCTGACAAATCCCATAAGAACAAGAAATCTAAGAGGGCTAGAGTATAGGGAAGAAATCCACTTCCCAGAAGGGAAATTAAAACTAATTCTGTTGAAACACAAACATAATTTCATGCTCCTTTGGAATCAATTGAAGTAGAAACTCAGACAGAGGTTCCAACAACAATAGATACAACTATTCATACTGAATAAGTATTTCATTCCCATGAACAGGATGCCATTATTAGAAGGTTGGAAGCAAAACTGGTACAATCCCAACAGACCCTAACTCAATGCAGAAGTGAAATGGTGACAGTGACAAAAAATCAGAAAGTTGTCAGACAACTCCGAGCCATGTCAGCAACAAAGAATGAAACCTTTGTTGAGCTCAACAGAGCTAAAGAAATGGTTATGAAGGTACATGTCTAGCTAGATGGAGCTTTGGAGAAAATCAAAGAAATTTTCTCTTTTTATTCTGATATATTAGCTTGCAGGGCCCTTGCTACTAATTATGCCTTATTTATATTATAACGTTATATGTTGCTAAGAGTGAAAGCTATTAGAGTAGGCACACCTTTTGAGTTTACCGCTATCTCTAATTTTGTTTCATGTTTTAAAGAACAAGAGGATGGAGTACAATAGTTTTTGTGTGAACCATATCTTCACAACTTCATTCTAGGAGGAAACAGAGGAGAAAAACTCAATCCATTCATTGGGGATATCCAGTTTCAAGCCTTCTTGTCTTTTGCCAAAAATCAACTTAGGTGGGCCAAAGCACATAGGGTCTTCATTAAAAGAGAGAATGGACTAGATCTATGGATCAGAGGGGAACCTCCTAAACCCTTTGATACCATTATGCAACATAAATCATTCATAAAGAGGGAGAAGGTTGTGGAATCTTTAGCTCCCATCCATAGACATGTTGTACATGCAGGGCTGCAGTTTTTTGGAGAAATTAGAGAAGAATCCCCTGCTACTGCCAAATTAAGATGGAATGTCTCTTCAAATGATTTCAAGAACGGGGAACCATTTGGTTTCAAAAAAAATTAGGTAGTTTCTCTCATGTTAGAGAGGTATGCCAGAATGATCATGGATGAAGGGCCTTCCTGGATTGGATGCAGGTATAGTCCCCCCATTATTTGGTATCCTCCAGAGGTTTATTAGAGTGTTTATGAGATTCGTAAAAAAAGAGAAGATGCTACTTTTGAAGATCTTAAAGGTAATAATGGGTTCAGGAGGCCTAGAGAAGAGTCCTCTCCACCCTTCAGTATCATTGCTTTGCATATAAACTCTCTTGTTGCATGAGGACATGCAAAAAGGTAAGCTTGGGGGTATGTTGGGTTGAGAAAAAGGTATAAATATTCTCCTTGTTACTTTGATTTGTGATATATTCTTGATTAAGTTTTCCATTAATTTGAAGTAATTAGGGAAGAAAATGGTTGAAAAGACTTTAGGAAACAATATTGAACGATATTAGATATTTTCTGAACTTTGGTTTGAATTTTTTTGATTTTATGTAGAAATGGACAATTGTTGTTAACTAAATATAATTAAGAGGATCATGAAGATGCATAGGTCATTGAAGATCGAATGAATCAGGCATAAAACGGTTCAAAGGAAGATTGAATTTTTATCTTGAAATCTTCATAAATAGTAAAATAAATCTTGAGGATCTCTCGATCCTCAGGATAGCTTAATTTACTTATTTCATTGTAATATATAAATAATAGTGAACAATAGAGAGGAGACCAACCAAGCATTCAGATCTCTTAATTGTTTACATTTTGTACAACAATCCCATTTTGTAAATGATTTATCAGTTATGGAATAATGAAAGCTTCAAGCGTTTTGATCATTTCTGTGTATTGAGTTATTTGTAGCAGTATCTTCTGAAGACCGTGGGCCCAGTCGACAGGAGCTACTATCTCATCTGTAATCGTATCAATTCTGTTATAGTTTTGTGATTAGAATTTCCTTTCAACAGTTGAGATAACTTGTTAATGTGTTGATTCTTTTATGAATTGGTTATGTTTTTCCATTTGCAGAGAGTAAATGTTCCATTTGAATATTATCGATTGTTGTTCTATTTCCATTTGTTGTAGATTGATCGCGTGTGAACTCTTTCCAATTAAATTCATGTTTATTGTTCCTTTTATTAAATTTGTAGTTGTTGTTCCTTTCTTTTAAATCACATTTGTTGTTCCTTCTTAAATATTCAGTAGATCCTTGTTCCTTTCCAACAGATTAACTAGTTATTGAGAGATTGATTCATTAAGTGTTTCATAGACTAAATTGTTGTTTCTTAGATAGATAAACAAATTCAATAATCGGTTAATGTTTTGATTCATGGTGTGTTTATGTTCAAAATATATTTATGTTGATTGAATTATTAGTTTCAGCGTTTTTAGTCATTGTGTGAAGAACTTGATTATTGCAGTAGTTTAGATAGACTCAGATTTGTTGTGACTGAATTATATACACGATTTAAACATCTGCGACTATCTGCATAGACTTTGCTAAAATTCTTGAGAGAAAAGATGAATCCTCGGTTGATAAATTAATGATAGACTAAGGTTGTTTTTAGGACATCTTTAGAGCCCAACACCTTGCAGGAACCAACCTATTGAAGATATCAATATTCAAATTTTCTATCTACATTAAATTCTACTTAAACTGCCATTTTTATAAAAAAATCACTTCACTTCAAGCTTCCAACTGCATACATTTTCTATTCCAATAGCTACTATGTCATTGTTGTAATTACCATTAAAGTATCCACTTGTTAACAATCAATACGACTTATGATATTCTTTATTTGTCCTCGCACCTCCCTTCCACCCCTAGTCAATTACATATTTCTCCATTTAATTTTATAGCACCCAATAACCTCCGAGCCTAAGATTCAGTTCTGCACACTCAAACAGATTAGGGCATTGTTATTTATAGGATTCACTGTAGAGAATTTTGATGGGTCAGAAAAATAATTAACACCTCAATTTTTTCCTAAAAATATGGTCTCACATGTGATCTGTTCACTGACGCCAATGTTATTGGGGCCAACGAGCCATTAGATGGATAACTTTGCAAGAAAACTCCTTTAATAATAGGTTATACTATACTCAATCGGACCACATACCTTAACACCTTCACCAAGTATTGATGATTGATCCTTCAAAATCCTTGTCGAATTCTTGCTTTCCAAATTAACCATTTGAAACCTGAATTTAGCACTGCACAAACCTTAAAGATCAGTAATCATTGGATAAGTCTTTGAGTAAATAATGACCATTTATTTGCAAGGTCAATTGGTCTAGTTCACTGGATATTGGGATCACTGGAGTATCAGGTATCAGACTCACTGGAACAATGAGTATCGGTTATACAGGACTACCTGGTATCGGTCACACCGGACTATTGGGTATCGATCATACTAGACTATCAGGGTAATAACGTTAACTGGAACATCGGGACCACTGGGCCCCCAGGACTTTAACACTACGATGATACTATGATTGGATTAACCGGACCACTTGGCACCAAGACCTCCCTTCAAACACACACACTTTACATGTGAGTATGTCCCTGTTCCTTCGATCTCAGTCATTGATCTCTTCTGATTAATAGTAAGGATTCAACCATACTCCAGGTTCAAAATTCTTCATGGAATCATTGTTTAACTGTATCTTTGGAAGTCCTTCAATTTATCTCACATAGATTGTAGTACGTCTAGATTTTATTGATAATTCATTTATATCATTGAATTTATGTTATGTGTGCAGGTGCGGTTTAATAATGTTTCCTTGAATTTTGCAAGATCAAGATTCAAGATCAAGTTCAGATGTTGAAGATATTCCTATGGTCCCAAAATTCCCCAAGCTCTTATCAGGATAAAGATACCAGGAGAAAGATACCACAAGAAAATGTTTGATAAAAATGGACAACTTCTTTACCCTACCAATCCTAACATGCCACATACATCCCATGGGGTCGGTGTATGTATTGTTAGTCTCAGAGGTATTACCATTGAAAGGAGCCAACTCTAGTGTTGTCTCGGAAGCAAACCCTTAACTCCTCTAGTCTGAGGGTTTTATAGAGAATATTGTCACGCCTGTCAGGTTTACTATGGGTGATTGTGGATTGAAATTTATGCTCAATTAATTTAAATACAAGTTCACCCAATTGGTTATGAGACAATCATGTGGATTTTGGTATCTAGTCATTGCCCATGTTATTGAAATGGAAACCCTGCATCGATAGTTGGAAAGTTCAAAATAACACAATCGCCCTCTTATGGTTGTTAACCCAGTATTTTCTTTTGAGGAAGTTGTAGCCTCGCCTCACGTCAATGCATGAGTATGCGTGGCTGTCACAACTTGTTAGGTCGATCACGTTTTATGACAGTGGTGAATTGGTTGGTTGATACATAGTCACTGGTATTTTACACTGAGGACTATTTGGATGTTTAGCTACCATTGGTTATGATTGCTTGATGTTGCTCATGCATATCGCGTTGCGTGTGTGGTGTTTCTACACAATGAAATAATGGTCATTGTAACTGTTAGTTTGTTTTAGGGCCTAATGGTTATTGCAACTAGGATGACTGTATAAACTACATCCACAACATTCTTATGATTTTCTGATTGTATAAGCCGAGTTGTACATATCATAGTTGATTACAGTTTGACTAAATCAAAGCAATATTGTATTGGATTGATGGCTCAACACGATGAGTTGAGTTATTACTGCGACTGCGTGTTTGGTTTTGTAAAATGGAGATGTTGCATCGTAGTGTTTTGGTGGCTTCACATTGTGTATAACATGGATAGCTTGGGTTTCACACTTGGGGATACCTACAGAGTTTAAGCATGTTTCTGTTGCAACCCGATCATTTGTTGAGACAGGCATGGTGTTGATACCTAGTCATGTTGGATGGATGGCCCAGCTTTTTAGAGTCACATTAGCTTGGGCTTGTACAGTGACAGAGTTTTACTTGCATGATTGAATTATTTTGTGCATAGCTTGTGTTGGAATGGTGGTTGTCTGTCTATTTAAATGTCAATTCGGGTTTTTCAATTTAATCTTGATTATTGGGTTCACTACCCCTATATATGTTTAACGAATATCATTTCACTCTAAAGGACAAGCCTGATTGTAGTGATAGTGAATTCATTGTTAATTTTGGAAACATGATTTTTGAGTGTAGTTGTTGATTGAAGAAATGCATGGGCAACGATTGATTTTGGTGGTTAACAGAGTGGAAATGGTTACTATTTTAAAATTGTTATAAGTTGCAAAGTATATAAATGAAAGGAGAAAAACCCCTTTACAGATTGTTTGGAATGCATACTGTCTTGTGACGACACTATGTTGGATATTTGATTGTGAACAATGAACTAGTTAAATACACAGTAATTGTTATTTGGTCACAATGATTGTTGGTTGGTGCATCTCTTTTCGCAGAATATTTTATGGATCACTTAATTAATTTCATGAATAGTAATTGTTCTTCCTCCCTTCCATTATTTCATTTTCCGCTAATTACAACTTTCATCACCTTCCCATTTCATTTTTTTCACTCCCTGTTCTGAGATTGATCACAGTCAAGAGAATTTCAGTGTTAAAGCAGTTGAAAGTGGCAGTGTCTTGTTTGGATCACAGTGATGTTTTATTGGTTTACTTTACAATTGATTATTGTTTTCACTGAACTGATCAGTAACCATGTTATTTCCCTCCTCATTATATCATGTTTCTCTCAATACAAACCCATCGCATATCCCATAACCCTTTTTCACCCCCTACTCATTGATAAACAATTTGTATGGATTGGATTGCATGAGTCTGATACATTGTTGAGCCAAAATCCATTTCATATTTTAAAAGAGTTGTCATGTATGGTTAATTAAAATATCATTTGCTAATCAATCACACATGTAGGGATGAGCTATTCAAATTAAAGCTAAAAACAAAGGCCTATTATACCTTTGTCAAAGAGAAGGACTAAAAGATGATAGCATCAGCAAAGGAAAGATGGCCTCACAACTGGAAAATATGGATTTTGAGTTTTATTTTATATATTATTGGTGATAGTTGACTTCAGGAATGAGTGGGAAGTATGTTTTATTGTGGATATATGAGTAATGTTTTTTTGAAAATAATTCAAAATATCATGAGATAAACTAACGAATGTGAATATATGGATGGGAGTCACAAGGGGTCCCACCTACTAGTTATTATTTATTTATAACCCTTATTATAATTATTACTCTTCCCCCTAACTAAAGTTAGTTGAGTCTTTTAATTAACTTAACTAATGAGTTGGTTCAACTACTTCAATCAATTCTAATTTGTTTAAAAGAAAAAGGAAAGGGAGGAACAAGGGGAGGATGGAAACAGAAGTATACTGAGGTTTTCTCTTTGAGTTTATGTTGAGATAGTTCAGTTTTCATTCATTCATTATTCATCAAAAGGCTATTCTCTTTTATGATAGCAGGGTCTTATTGTAGACAACAATATTTAGGGATGAATCACATCATTTAGACACTTGTTTTTTAGAGGTGTTGATCTATCTTTGATAGTTTGTGTAGACTTGTCCGTTTGTGAATAAATTTTCATGACTGGCAAAGGATATTGTGTAGAGTCGAGTGGGAAGCAATTTGTGGTAAGCTAATCCAACTTTTAGAGTTCAGTTTTGGTTTTCTGTCAGAGGTCCTTTTAGTTTTAAGATACATCTATTCCAACTTTTAACATTTATTCCCTATTTAGGATTTTCTATGAAAATGACAAATTTTAGTTTTAAGATAGTTCTAAGACATGAAAAAATGCATGCAATAGAGAAGAAAAAGTACCTACTCCTTCTGCATTTGGTTTTCATATTTTATTTTATGAATGCATGGTCATCTAGTTGTTTTCTTTTGAAATTGTAGATGTTGAAGTTCCTTGGTGGGATCCCTCTTTGCCAAATCTACCTTTGAGGGGATTTCTTCATGTTTTGTATTTGTGTATTTTTTAGTATCTACCACTACTACAGATGAACCATGAGACAATTCGGTATATACCACTGTCATAAATGAACCATGAGATAGCACCTTCGACGGTTTAGTCAGGAACAAATCCATAAGCAAGGACAACATCTGTAGATCCTATTGATCCATGAGATCCTACATGAACTTCTTTTAGATGCATGAAATAAAATCGTTCTCTAAAATTATAGCTAAAACCTTTTTTAAATGCCTAAAATAAAACAGTTCATTAAACTTATAGCTAAAACTTTTTTAAATGCTTGAAATAAAACAATTTACTAAAATGTTAGCTGAAATTTTGTCAAATAATGCTTGAAATAAAACATTTCACTAAAATTTTGGTTGAAATTGTTTAAAATTTTGGGGCAGACACAATCTTAAGGGGAAAAAGGTGAGAATTTGTGAAATGTAAACCTGATAATTTCTATTCCCACCCAACGGTGGTAACATGTGTTGGGACCTTCATTTTTGGAATAAGGAATCGCGCAAGTTTTGACTGAGCATGAGTTGTGCAAGCTTCAGAAGAAGCTGGAAAACAGAACAAGAAAGAGAAACAAAAATCAGCTGCGAAAGACAGCGCAACGCCAGCTAAGCAGCAACGATTGCAACAGAATAAGAAAGAGTGCAAGCCGAGACGGAAGACACAACCTATCTTATATATAGGGATGAGCATGATTGTAAAAGGGGTTGGTTAACTATTGGTTTGGATGGATTGTGATTAAGTTCAATCCGATCTTTGCCTCTTGGTGAGGTTGTTGCTAGTCGAGTCAATTCAAGTCCTGATTCTGTAATGTAATCGGCATATCAGTCTGATAATTGGAGATCTGCGATATGAGTTCAGAGCCAAGAGTATGTACAGAGCACTATTGTGTATTTCTGAGTCTGTAATTAAAGAAAGATTCTGAAGATAATGTGAAGAAGGACCTGAATTTTCAAAATATGATGTGTCTCTGTGTGTTTTACTTATGCATTACAATACTTCTTTATGGTTTATAAGTTCTAACTGATGGTTCTGTGTTTAAATTCTTGTTCACAACATAAGTAGGTTCGATTATTGCACACATAAGATTTAGATCTGTTCATGTCTCTTGCACAATATCAGGATGAGTCCTGAAGATTCTGTGAATCCTCGTAAGTATTTTCCTTACCCTTCCCTATCTATTTGTCTCAGTAACGCTTCGGGTGAGACTTATTCTCTTCAAAGGAGATGAAAATGTTAGCGCTCTAGATTACTCGGTACCTTTTGTTGGTAACCTGAGAAAGACCCTAGTCTGATCAAACTTGCGCCAACAAAATGGTTATGTTGTCGAGACTTGCATTAAAAGGGAACCTGTAGGGAGGATGATTCTGCGGATCCATAGATCTAGTATTGACCAATGGTGGGAAAGAAACTATGATGTCGTCATATGGAAAGAAGTGGAACTGAGGGGAAAATCGATGGAAGATACTCGTGAAGCAGTCTTTAACTCAAAAAGATCGAGTGACTAGTATGAGATTTTCTGGTTTAATCTTTCGAAAGAAATTTTACACTGGATAAAGAGGCTCCAAGAAGCTCCATAGTTCCAAGAACAATTCAATAGGATTTGTGCTTGGTGTTACAGGTATGAATTAACTGAGAGGGGGGGGGGGGTGAATCAGTTAGTGTAGATTATTAACCATTTACTCCCATTTTTAACTTTGAATCATGAATCTTAGTGGCAGTGAGTCTTTACTGTGAATTCCAGAGTTATAAACATAAAGCAAGTTGTATAAAGAACAACAATCACACACAGCATTCATTCACAAGTATGAGACATAGATTTTTCAAGAGGAAACCCAACCAGGGAAAAAACCTCGTCTTCTTAAGATGTTCAACAAGCTTCAACTTCGTTACA